>ML358354.1:0-14038 GCA_005239505.1 Nicotiana paniculata | reverse complement strand
CCCCCCCCCCCCCCCCCAAATATAATGCAAGTCTAATTTTTTGCTCTTCGGACATTATAACAAAAATCAAAGAAAGTTAAGCAAACAAATATTTCGGAATGAGTAAAAGTAAATAGAAAGGGATGCAGAAGATCTGGAGGATCCTGGATGGATTTCTAACGAAACAATGAAACTCCTTAAATAAGCAAAAAAAAAGAGAAAAAAATGGAGGGGGGGGGGGTACAATAATTGATGGTATAACACATTCATTATACCCGCTATATATGTAGCGCTATAAATAGCCTCAATTATTGGTGGGTTAGTAATAATTCAAATATAGTGCATGTGTTGTATGCGATATACCTTAATGGACAAACATTCCATTAAGGTATGTATTATACATAAATTGGTCATCAGTTAGATATTTTACCTATGTTTATGCTTTGAGTCCAAATAAGCAATACTTTGATTCCGGACTCTAAAATAGTACTAGTACATCATAATAGGAAAAGAGTAGTCCCATTGAACTGAAAATTATTTAGGTGGTATTTACTTTAACTTATTGAAAAATAAGTATGGTTCGGTGTGAAGCATCTTGCATTTATATTAGATCTGTTGGGATTAATATAATATGGTGCATGCGGAAGCAAACAATACAAAACTTGATAGACGATAAATCAGAGAATAAAAAAAAAACTAAATTAGGCATAATAATTTATTATGATTTGGTCATTTGATCTTTCACTAATGTAAAAAGAGAAAATAAAATTTATGAGAGAATAATCTCCCTAAACATGATTCTCGTAAAAACTACATTGTAGAGGTTGTTGTTCTTATTGTGAGAAGAAAACGTCAATTTATATAAGTACAAAACTTCTCCCCCAAGAAAAGAATAAGGCATATGAAAGAGATTTATTTCATTTAGGAGTTGTTTTCCCTTCCTTCAAGAAAAAAGTCCTAATAGATTAAAAAATACAAACAATACATGTACCATAAAATTTTAGAAATTTTGTATAAAAATACACACATATATAGGTGTAATAAAAATAAATAAATAAATAGCTACTTCTATAGTGAGTTTGGTTCTATTTTATCGGTTATTTTTTTATTAAAATCAAAACCAAACCAAATTTGATCAGTTTTTAAAAATCAAAACCAAACCAAACCAAACAAAAAAGTGTCAATTATTTTGGTCGGTTTGATTCAATTTTTGAGTTTTTGTGAGCACCTCTACTTATATAGTTGTATCCTACTGGAAGCAAAGAAATAATTGAAGCATAGGTTATATGTTTGTGCTATGAAGATTGTACTGAGAAAAAGTTCGAAAAATCGAAAGAAACAGATACTGAGAAACTCGAATTTTGTTGGTTTTGTCCGATTTATAATTTTGGAAACCGGATAGATTGGTTTAATATGATAGTTGTGAAATCCGAATTAACCCGACTTATGTATCCATAGCTTTTGAATACTCTAATTTATAGTTTATACAATTAACACAGTAGAGCATTCTCTACGTTAAAGAAAGTGATCAATTTTCTAATACAAAATAGCGTCTAATGGCCTTAAAAAGGAGATTTTCTAATACAATTGACACAAACGATGTTTGACCCTATCTTTAATTCTTTTCGATACAACCTTTCCCTTGTTCCATCATCCAAATTACCTAATCTTGTTGGATCAAAGTAATAGCTAGTTAAATAAAAAATGTTAAGAAAAAGGTAAAAAAGATTTACTAATTTTATAGCAGTAATAATTGAAAAGAAAGAAAAAGGAAAGAGAGCATCAAAGTTTGATTAACTTTACCATACACTCACTCCCCCCTTTAATCATTTCATAGATATGTCACTTTCCTTCTTATTTCCCTTTCTTCTTTTTTCAGAGATTTCATGGTATCGATTCCATTAATTTGTATACAATCTATCGATGTGAATGTTAAAGTTACGTGTTTCAATCAATTATCATAAACAATAACAAAATTAATTTCTCCAGCCATCCCTACGTTCTGGTTTAATTCTTGATTGATCATTCTTGCTGGTTTAATGTGACATTCACTTCTGTAGAATTACATGGGATAAGAAACATAAGACATTTTTTCCTCCCTTTACTGCAAATAAATATAGAAGGCAACAGTTGCAGTTTATTATCAAAAAAGGAAAAAGAAAATAGACAAAATAGTTGCGTTTTAGTGATCACGGGTAACATTCAAACTCAATTGAACATGCCAATCATCACAATTTAATTTTTCAAAAAGATTGTCCTAGTTTGACTTGGCACAAAATTTTAATAAAGAAGAGAAGACTTTTGAAATGTACGGTGTTAAATAAACCATTGCATTTGTATAGCTGTAAATCTTTTGTAGAAATTGCACGGGGCGCCCTATTTGGTCGCCTCCATTTAACCTATACCCATATTTTTAAAATTATTTAACATATATCCTAATTTTTACAACTTCAGGCGCCGCCTTCCTGATACCTGTGCAAAACTTTAGTGCTGAAGTTTTTACAAATTAACTAAACAACTTCAGCATCTTCTGTTGAAGTTTTTGAAAAAGCTTTATGATAAAATTAATTAATCCAGGACAAAACTCCAGCTTATTTAGTGCTGAAGTTTTTAGAAATGAGCTAAATAACTTCAGCATCTTCTGCTGAAGTTTTTGAAAAAACTTTATGATAAAATTAATTAATCCAGGACAAAACTCCAGCTTATTTAGTGCTGAAGTTTTTAGAAATGAACTAAATAACTTCAGCATCTTCTGCTGAAGTTTTTGAAAAAACTTTATGATAAAATTAATTAATCGAGGACAAAACTCCAGCTTATTTAGTGCTGAAGTTTTTAGAAATGAACTAAATAACTTCAGCATCTTCTGCTGAAGTTTTTGAAAAAGCCTAGTACTTAAGTTTGTCTGATTGTCTTTGCTACTTCAGCCCCGTATGCTTGAAGTTTATATGAAAAATGGGTACGCTTGCAAATTTTTTGCAAAACGGGTATAAGTTAAAACGTGACCCAAAAAGCGAGTATAAATGCAAAAGCCCCAAATTTTTTGGAACTTCTGGTCTTAAACCTATCATATCATTTGTGTGACCGTAAATGCTTCCTATCAAGAAAATGCCGAAAGGTATCAATCTTTTCGAAGCGGACTAATTAGAAAATAGTGTCAATCTTTTCAAAACGGAAAAATTAAGAAGCTAAGTTCCATAACAATAAGGGAGTAACATAGGGTTATATAGTTAGAAACACTATACTCAATGTCCTATCCAAACAATTAAGGAGCATGTGTATAAGATTTATCCAACAGATTGGATACCATAAAAGCAAAGTCTTTCATACTGAGCAAGGAGACATTATGCAAATGTACACAACGAGAAAAATGAGCAATCTTACAAGGACAGAAATAGCCAAAAGAATAGTGTTTTTGTGGTTTCGGTATCCATTGGTAGTAATGTCTCTTGCTTCGACTCAGCACGTCCAGGAAGCTGATCGTTTAATTACAGGCTTCATTTGCTTGTCCTCTTCCAACGCGATCATTCCCAAGTGTGAAGGATCTTCCAGCAACATCTTTGCTACAAGATATCCTGCGATTGACCACGTCTGATACTTCCTTGCTTGTTTACCAATATATCTTCCGACTTTTCCATCATAATATTCAGGCCACACGTCCTTAGATAAGCGGCTCTCAGCAAGATCGATAGCTCGTCTTGCAATTTGTGGTCGGCCCGTCTTAATGCAGGCAGCGGTTAGCAACCACAAAAGCACTGTGTTTAAATTAGACATTTGCATTAGAGAGCATGACATAAAAATTCTAGGAGCAACGTCGAGGCTTAATTATCTTAGAATGCTACTTGGGATAGTATAAAATTAATGTTAAGTAAAAATGTGTTCTAGTAAAGCTACAAGCATAATACTTTTAACACAATATCTGAACTTACTAATGATCTTCTAAGTCATGCTCTACATTCCTTTTTCTTTCTTAATAAGAAGTCATTAAAAAGTTAGTAAAAAAATCAAGTGCAGAGCTGAAGGAAGAACCTGGCCAAGATCCTCCATTATGGTAACTCCACCTGGTATTCTTGGGATCACAACCAGTTATAAGTCGCCATTCATGATTTTCTAGTGCTGGATAAGATATTTTTAAGGGCATCTCTGCTACTAGCTCGTCCCAGCGTGCTTCTATGAGATCCATAATAGCCGAAGCTTGCTCTGGAGTGGCAAGGGAGGATAAGATGGCAATACAGTTTCCTAAAGCAAACCATCTGAAGTCCATCCTTGCTGGACTAACATTCCCGATAAAGTAACCACCACGCGTTGGCATAAATTCAAATACCCACTCTGGGATCGAATCAGGGATAACATTGAACTTATTTACAGCAGTATGAGAATATTCTTCAGTTTTGTAGCGGTATATGTCGTTTAATTGTTGGAAGTCAAGCCAGAAATAACTTCTCATGTGATAACTCAATGCATGTAGACGCTTCACTATCCTCTCAATAAATTCGCTTCCTTCTGTATCGTGCTTCATCATTACCAAAGCACTTCTCAGTGCCATAAAGAAGAGTGCTTGGATCTCAATAGGATAACCGTATACTCCCTGAAAATTAACCCCCGCCATTTGATTATATATTCAAGGACATGTAATTCATCAACCTATTGTGCAAATAATTATAAACAATTTTTTAGGGCAGTCATATCAAACTTTCTTTTTATAGCCGAAAAATATGTTGTTTCCTGCTTTGAAACTTGGTGGATAATGCCCCCCCCCCCCCCCCCCCCCCCCCCCCCCCCCCCCGCATCCTTCTCTACTAATTAATGGGAGTCAGATCTAACATTTTCATCAGGATAAAACACAATGATTGGATGCTGGATTAGTTGGGTTTGCGATTTACTTCAAATAAATATCCAGTCGTACGTAGATCAACGGAACCCCAATAAGCAAAAGAAGATGCTTAGTATGTGCTTCAAAGCACTTCTAACTATAATCATAACAGAACTCCAAAGAGGTAGAACTTCAGTGCATCTTCAAGTTAGTTTTTTTTTTTTTTTTGTGTGTGTGTGTGTGTGTATATCTTGTTATGCATGATATTTAGGCTTTAAAATCTAGTGTCAGAATTTGGATGCACAATTACAAGGTAATGTAGTAGAAAATTTTATCTCTTGAACATTTTGTTAAATACTGGGTGACATGTATGAAGAAAAGTAAGACATGTTATACCTATACAAAGAAAGAAAAGTAAGAGAAGTTATATTCTGTGGGTGGCTGAACTAAAGAAGAGCAGGGAAAACAAAGGAAAAAGAAAAGGACGCTGACACTGGCTAAAGGAAAAAAAGTAAAAAAGGAAAAGAAAATGGAAATTCATCAAATAAGATACATTAAGACATGGTTTAAATTTTGATATGATAAGGTATTTTAAGACATGGTTTTAAGTAGCATTTCTACTTTTAACTATTGTATTATAGCGCCGCATTACCAAAAGAAAGAATACCTATCAGGTAAAAGAGATAAACGGCATGCTCCAGTTATCTCATAGATTTGTAACATTATTGACAATAAAAGGTAACGCATCAAAAAAAGTACAACACGAGTGATAAACATTTTTAAAAAAGGAATATACAAATCTATCATTAGGAAAGACTACAATTGAAGCAAAAAGCAACATAAAAACAAAAGAGTGAACGCTGCCAACCTAAAGCACAAAGTACAGAATGTGTGTCCATTTGGTGACTGCTAAAGACAAGAATGTCAAAAAATGATGATATGAGTTCCAGATCCTTAGAAACCACTTGAAAATATCACATGATTAAGTAAGTATGATCCAACAGCTGTTCGGTTCTAACTCAAGTTATGAATGCATAACCTAATAATGGTGCAAGCTATCACAGGCGTAACTCAATTGTCCAGCGTGCGGACAACCTTGACACCCTCTATGTGGTCCAAGAAATAAGCACAACTCGTGCTTGACAAACACACACACGAAAACAATGAAAGACAAAGGCATATGAATTTGGGAGGTAAGAGCCAATTTTCTGATTTACTTGATAAAGAGAGGAATGCAAAGTATGAGATGAGTGCCTTAAGGCCTATACATGAGTATATAAAGAACCAGCCACTACATGGTCCTAATTATAATGGAATATTCTCTAAAGATCCTTAACTAAAAGGAGAAAGGCTGCTTGGGGCGCCAGTCAACACTTGGTAAAAACTAGATGTCTTGCCTTGACTTCCATGGGTGTCGCTTTCACTGGACAGCTTTGCAGCACCAGACATGCACAACTGCTAGGAACTACGATAGCTTTGCTCGTGTGTCCAGGGGAAAAGTCCTATTTGAAAAATGGATGGTGTGAGTTTGTCAAATGCTAGACTAGCCGCTACATTAGCGGCACATAAACTATGTTCGTCAACAAAGTTTGTTCAGTGGTCGTAAGTTTATAAATCTGACCCAAATTCTCCATTTTGGTTCACGCCAAAGCGTTCCGTTTCGGCAAATTGAAAAAGCCATCAATCACTATGATCTCTTTCTTAGAAAAGAAATTGCATAAATTCTTCCTTTTTTTCCTCTAGCCTTGTCCTAGTTCCCAGCAGCTAGGGGTGTGTGGTGCTGCAAAGCTGCGTAGTGAAAGCGACAGCCATGTAAGTCAAGGCAAGACATGCCAGTTTTAACCAAGTGTTGATTGGCGCCCCCAAGCAGCCTTTCCCTTTTAGTGAGGCACCTTTAAAGGATATTCCAATATAATTAGGATCATGTAGTGACGGTTCTTTATATACTTATGTATAGGCCTTAAGGCACTCATCTCATACTTTGTGTTCCTCTCTTTATCAAGTAAATCAGAAAATAGGCTTTTGCCTCCCAAATTCATGTGCCTTTGGTCTTTCATTATTTGCGTGTGTGTGTGTGTTTGTCAAGCTCAAGCATGAGTTGGTGCTTCTTTCTTGGTAGGACTGAAACCTTGGACTGCATAGAGCCTGTCAAGGTTGTCCACACACTACCTAGTTGAGTTAGGCCATGACACAAGCACTCTATAGAAAATTATTAAACACATTGAAGGTTGAAGTGGCACTTGACTCATTATTATGATACTATCTAATATCCTATGTCTTCTACGAAAAGATAATAGGTATTTATTTCTTCTGTTCAAACTTTCTTTCATTATTGGCCTGAGGGCGTGACGAGGAATTACTGACTAAAAGCATCACAAGAACAGAGGAAAGCAGCCTAATACATACCAAGTATCCAATCACAGCTGTAAGTTGTATTATGTCACAATCAAAGAGAATATATGCAAGCTAAGGCGATAAGACATTTTACCATTCTTCTATCAATCATTGAGCATCCATCAGCACAGAGCAAAGTAGGAAATGTATCAAATCCTTCAGACAAACATAAGCTCAATATAAGCCTCATTCCCCTTTGGCACTCGGGAGTTTCAGCAAGACTGACGTCTCCAGTAGATTTTGTGTATGCACGGAGAAGAATTATCCACCAAAATCCAGAATCAACTGGAGCTACTCTTCCAATTGCACTCTCACCAAAATCTGCCATTATTGTATCTGTCTTACGAACTGGATCATGAAGAACCTTGAAACTAGCAGGCATAACTCCTTCCCCCAGCTTAAATCTATCTACTCTTTTCTCCCATCCTTGAAGCTGAAGTGTCTTCAATAGGAAGTTTTTAACTATATCTGGCTCTCCATTCATCAGGAAGGCCAGAGCACTAGGAACAAAATCTCGAACAAAAACCTACACATCAAACGAAAAACTTAAACTGACAGATGCTACAAAGTCACAAGACACTGAAGAACACTGCTGGATTGTGTATTTAACACGGACCTGGTCATAATTGAGGACTTCCTCCGAGGCATGGTCAACAGCAGCAATCGTACCAACTGGTTGGCCTCGAAAGTGAACCAAAGAACGGCGGAGAGCGTCCCAGGCTTCAGCAACCATTGGATGGGGCTCAAAAGAGTTCCGTGCTGATGAAGCTGGGGTGTCCAAGGCAGACCTTCCTGGCGAGTAAGCACTCTCATAATTATCTAATCCTCTGCTAAGGCCAATGGATAACTCACTGAGAGACCTCTCATCAAAAGATCTCTGCCTCTCAATGTTTAGCCTTGGCTTGTCAAGAAGCTTAGAGAGATCATAATCATCCATCTCAGAGATGGAGCAGTGTGAGCCCACACTTTTCAGTCCATTTCCTTCCATGTTCAGTCTTAACCCTTCAACTCAAACAAGTATTCTGTATGATAAACAAATAACCCCTTTTAGACCACTAACTAAGTTGTACAACTCATATAACAACACATGCTTGTTTAATAGTAATGGAGTAGCTATTTGACAAGCCACTGCCACTCAGTCTCGGACAAAATAAAAGGCGCTTTTTAAATAAGAATACGGAGCATATGGGAGCTTTTATATACAGAAACTACAAAATAAACTACCCAGAATGGAAGTTATGAGAAACCAAATCAGCAAAACACTGTGGCCCAACTGAAAGAATTAATAACTCATCCGTATAAATAAAGAAATAAACTCGGTTGTCTTTGCAGTCTTATCCATTCATTTCTCTTTACTGAAGGATTTTTAATCAATAAACAGTACTACTAGTAATTAACTTAAGTTACCATAACCAAAATAATCTTATCCGCAGAAAGAGTATGCAGATTTGATTGATATTACTTACTACTAAGCAAGCCATTGCCAAGCTCTTTTTTTAGGAGGATATTGATGCTATTAAAAAGAATAGAATATTGAGCTATAATCTTCCTATAATAATAACAAATAAATAGCCATAACTTAGTCTAGAAAATGAAGATTACCAAAAATATTTAGAAGGGAATAAAGAATTTTTTAAAAGATGAAATCTTTAAAACTTTAAGCTCACACCTAACTCCGAAAACAAGCTGCATTACAAACTCTACTCCACCCAAAAGCAATAAATTTAAGAAGAAGAAACGAAACTCTGAGATCCATATACAATGAACTAGAGCAAGAGACAAACCCGATAAAAAAATGAAAAAGTAATTTACTTAGAAGCTAATTCACCAATTACCAAGAGCCAACTTAGATCCAAAAAAAGAACTGTTTTGCACAAATACCAAGAAAAAAGAAATCTCACAAAAGAGAGTACAGAAAGAGAGAGACCTTAGCTGGGAGAAAAAGGAGAAGGGGTTTATCCGCCGGAAAAAATGGAGGCCGGAATCCGGCGAGATAGCCGGGAAACAGGAAGGGAGAGAGTGTGTGAGTAGAAATGGAGAGAGAAGAGGGAAAAAAAGGACATTTTGTGGAGAGCTGGTGATTTATAGAAATGAAAGTTGGAAAATGGAATTGTCAAGTTGACATTTTGAGAGACTCTTAAATGGGGCCTACGAAACCCCACTCTGCTTACCATGTAAGAACGCACAGCTAGGATATTGCAGGTTTAGGATAATAATACAAAATAGCGACAAAATACACATATTACGGGGAAGCCGTTCACTAATGTTTATAATACGATAGACTATCTATATAACACTTTGTGGTTTTACCCTTCCTCTACTTTGAAGGCGGACGCACACTACAGGGAAAGAAATCACTGGTATCCAAAAATTTCGATAAAAACTTCATGTATATTTGCTTGTCCTCAAGACATAGTCATGGTGCCTTTTGCCGAATCTTGAGTCCACCTATGCCTTGACTCTACGTAAATATAATATACTTTTGTGGACTAAGCTGTAATTTTTAAAAAAAAATATTTTAGAGAAGACATGAATTACACTTGAAATAAAAAGTTCATAAACAGTTAAAAATTGTGAATGAAAAGCGTTACTTCACTCAAGATACTCTGTAAACAAGGTATGAAAAAATCAAAGTTGGTGTCTTCCATGAAGTGGTACATATATATACACGTACATAGGATCCTAACTATGAAAAGAAGTAAAAGAAAAATCCTAAAAATCTCCCGTCACATCTCATTACTTATTCTATGTATAGTACAAGTAATCTGTCTACATTCATTCTTTGTGTCTACATTTATTATTTATGTCAATATTCATTCTTTAACACTCCCCATCAAGCTGGAGTATAGATATTGATCATGCCCAGCTTGTTGCAAAGATAATTAACTCGAGTTACATTTAACGCCTTTGTGAATAAATCAGCCAATTACTCTCATGTCTTCACATAACTAGTAGAAATCAAGTTTTCCTGAATCTTCTCACGAATAAAGTGACAGTCAACTTCAATATATTTTGTCCTTTCATGATACACCAGGATTTGAGACGGTATGAAGAGCGACTTGATTATCACACCAAAATTTTGTTGGTGTAATATGCTTTATCCCAATTTCAGTGAGAAAGTGATATATCCACATAACCTCACATGTAGTATGTGCCATAGCCCTGTATTTGGATTCTGTGCTAGATCGAGATGCAATATTCTATTTCTTACTTCTCCATGATACCAGGTTTCCACCCACAAAGACACAATAATCGGTGTGTTTAACCAAAGAATTAGATCCTTTATCTAAAGTTATTTCTAGGATGAACACGGGTTACTGATAATCAAGGAAATAGAGAAAAATGAATAATAGACAATATTGCAAAAATATAGAAAAGCAAAGTAGATTGTAATCGAGAATCAGATGTCTTTACAAGCTATATTCCCCTTCCTTATACAGGAGATTCCTTGATATAACGTACAACTCTTGCTATGGTTGCTCATTAATTACTAATTATGACATTAATGAGGCTTTACAAAGGATAACGGTAATTGGGGTACGGTTACATAACGTTCGAGTAATCAATTGTGGGTCTTGAATCTCCCCGTAGCTTTGTCTAGATTCATTCTGACCGTGCATCTTCCCTATTTTCATCAGGTTGAGTTTCCCGTGACTGATAAGCTCGAGGGTTTACTGAATCGTGCCTTTTTGTTTCATACCTCTTCAAAGAATCACATCCAGCTGTCGCGTTCTCCTGTGTCCACGTAACTGGCTGAGTTGTCAAAAGTTGGTTTACGTGTGAAACTCTTTTTTACCAATACAGATAGTCCTCCCACTTACCATATGTTTCTCGATTAATATTTGGTAAGTGGATATTCATTTATGACGGAAATATTTTGCCGTCGCTTTTTCTAGAAGCATTGTATCCTTCTCTGCACCATAGGCGTCGTTTGTCACTTCTATTTAATGCTCATACCACGTGTCTTTTTCGGATTGGTTCTGCATTTACTCAGCACCTTTTAGGGCTTTTTGCGGCTGTGTCAGTCCCGCAGTGACATCTTCAATTATGACTTTTCATCATTATTTTTCTTTTTTTCCATGTTTGACGGTTTTCCTCAAGTATAAATACCTTTCTTCTTTTCTTTGCTTCCACGAAACACTTTCTAACTTTGTCTTTTGTAAAGAACTTTCTTCTTGCCTTTGTAAGTATGTCATCTTCAAATCAACCTCAGCGAGTAATAGATATTAAAAATTTAATGCCATCTTCTGTTCCGATTAGGAGTCGGAGGGGTGGTAGACTTAGAAGTCTAGGATCCACTCCATCGAGGGGCTCCTCTTCTTCTCATATAGTTCTTTCTCCTTCCACTAGATCTCTAGTTTCTCCGAGGTTTAGGGTTTCTCGGTCTTTGTCTAGAGGTAGAGGTGAACGCCTTCGTGAACCTGGAGTTGATGAAATTGTTCCTGCTGAGTTTGTCTTTGCTAGAGATAATCAAGTTCTTGTAGACCAATCTTCTTCCCTTGAAAGTGTCGAAAGGTATCCAACCCTTATAGCTAAGGGTTAGATTTGCCTTGTTCGTAGGGAGTGTTTTTGGAGACCTAATTTCCCTGTCTACATTCCTAATAGTAATCAAAGAATAACGTCTTACAAGACAGGATATTCTTTTGCTTATACATACCCTTTTACTCTAGGGTTTAGACCTCCCATTGACCCAGTCATAATTGAATTCTTCCGTTTTTTCAATATATGCTTAGGACAAGTTGGTCCGCTTGTGTGGCGAGTTATCCCATGTCTTAGGAGTTTAGCTTCTTTAGCTTCGGTTCCTTTTACTTTCAACCATCTTATTCATCTCTACTCTCCTACCTTGTTTTGTGAAGGGGTTTTTACTCTAACTGATAGGAGCAAAAGAGTGTTGGTAACCCCTGGAGATGATAAAGACAGGGGTTGGTACCTCCTGTATGTTGATGTACCCACTGTTGGTTTAATGGGTGAAGAAAATCTTCCCTTCCCTAAGAAGTGGAATCGCGCACGTGAGTATGCTTTAGCTCACATCTATTTACTTTTCCTCATTCTGACTTGAGATGTTTTATTAACACTGTATTTGTTTCTTCGTCTCTCAGCAATCATGGATACTGTTGAGAATGTCTCCGGTATCCGTGATTGGGTAGAAAAATTATTGTTCGTTTCTCCTTTAGAAGAGAGATCTTGTAAGTACCTCGCTGGGAGGTATGGTTGGCATGTAAAGACCCACGATAGGTGAAGCTTTTGTTCTTGCTTCTTTCCTTACTCGAGTCTCTTCTTTCTTTGTCGCTTAACTTTTTCCTTTTTGATAGGGTTCTCTACTCGTGGGGTATCTGCTTCATCTATTCTGAAGATGTCTTTGGCTCAAGCCTAAGAAATTATTGTTGGTTCATCTTCCTCGAAGAGGAAGATTGGTGAGTCTCATTTCGTAGAAGAAGAAGAAGAAGAAGAAGGTGCTTTAGTACACAGACCACGGAGAAGGCGGGTGGTTTCAGATGATGAGTTTACACCATTGACCTTGCCCTCCGTGTCTGTGGTTGAGCCTTCTGCCCTTAAAGATGTTTCACATTCCCCCATTCATAAGTCTGTGGATTGTCTGTTCCATGAAGGTTTTAACCTTGCTCCTGACGATGTCCCTTTGGTTGCTGTCTTTCCTACTTCTTTAAGAGAAGTTGTCTCATCTGCTCCTTTGGCTATTACAACTTCTGTTGTTGCTTTGCCTGTAGCTTCCTCAACTCTTCAACCCTCTGTGCCTGCTGCATTTCCCGTGGCTTCTCCAGCTCCTCAACCCCCGTGCCTGTTGATGCTTCATCTCTACCTGCTTCCATGCCTTCCGCTAGGGAAGTAGAGTCTTCTAGCAGAGAGATGCGGCATGTGGTAATAGAGTTTCCAGCTGAGGGGAATCTTTTCAAGAAAATGGTTGAGCCAGAAGTGTGGCTCAATCCTTTGATAGGTCCCACTGAGAAATACAAGCTAGCCAGCCATAGTGCTCTTACATGGGCCAATGAAGTTGTGCATACCTCTTTGAAGGTATGATGCAGGTTCTCCTCTTTCATTTTCGTACATGAAATTTACCATATCTAATTGGTTTTATTTCTTGTAGATTAATCTTATAGGCATGGAGCTCATGAAGAGGATCTCAAATACGGATCAGGAGACAAAAGAGTTGCAGGCCGATGCTGATAATTGGAAAGCACAGTACGATAGCCTAAGGATTGACATGGATGCCTTAGAAGAGGAAAGGAGTACCTTGAAGCGGCAGATGAGGCTCATGGTGGCAGAACTGGCAGTAGACATGGCTTCTTCCAGTCAGGCTAATAAAGACAAGAGTGTTCTGGAGTCCTCATTTGCTGAGCAGTTGTCCTGTGCCTCAGAGGAGATTAGAGACTTGAAAATTTTGTTAGGGAAGAAGGAGGAATACTCAGGCGAGCTCGTGCAATCACTCACTCGGACTCAAGAGGACCTTCGTAAGGCTTCAAATAAAGCTCAAACTCTGGAGGAGTCGATTGTACCGTTAAGGGCCGCCCATGAAGCTGCTGAAGCGGAAAAAGACGGATTGAGAGCTGAGCTTCAAGTATGGGCAAGGGATTATGAGGGTCTTGAAGAGGTGGCTGCTGTTGATGTGAGCTGGGCATATATGAATTCACGCCTTGACACATTGACAGAAATGAGTCAAGAGCGTTTCGACCTTAGTGCTGAAATAACTAAAACTAAGGAAGCCATGGAGAAGGCTCAACAAGGTCATAACCTTTTTTCACCTGATGGTGAGACTCCATCCGCTCATGTCTCTTTATCCCTAGTTTCTCCCGCTCCTTCTGCCAGTGAAGTCAACCCCCCTCCTGAAGAAGTTTAGTT
>MDKI01259538.1:0-20671 GCA_005239505.1 Nicotiana paniculata | reverse complement strand
GCGTTTCAGCCCTAACGCCTGGCTAACGCCAGGTAGGGTCAGTGTGTTTGGCTCTGTCGCCCGCCTATCGTCCGGGTGTCTCCTTTCGTGTATCTTTCGACGTATTTGCATCTCTTTAGCTCTGTTTCCATCTCAACTTCACCTACACATGAAATAAACTCCATTAAGCACATAACAAGTGTAATTTTATCATTAATGCGCATAAAATGTAAGGTATATCACATGTTAAACTATACAATTTAGTCTCGCATCAAGTATTTTGCAGGAAATAAAAATATCATGATAAGGCAAATAAAGGAAATAGAAAAAGATCATGAGGCATCATGGAAAAAGAAGCACGAGGCAACATGGCAAAAGATGCATGAGGCAACATGGCACCTTATGGGATTTGATTTCTATACATAGTATGTCATATTTGTGTTAAAGGAGGGGAGGTCATACGTGCCTAAATAGCAACTTTTTCTCTAGCTTTGGTCATTGCTTTCTTTCTTTATCTATTTCACTTTCCTGTTGTAGTTTTTGAATTTTCTTATAGTGTTGATAGTATTTTAAGAATTTCTTTTTTTGTTAGATTAAATACTCCATAATGGATAAATCTCTTTTGTTGGAATAGTTGATGAAACTCGATATCGTTATAATATTAATCTCAATTTTACTACATGCTTGACCTGAAACTTTCTACCTATACTTCTATATTGTGCTGGAATATAGCTTTACTTAATTACTATCACTTCTATATATTTATTCTCCAAAGTTAGTTATATGTCAATTTTATAATTCTTGCGAAGCAAAATTAATATATGATAACTATTGGGTAAAATAATAGAGTGAGAGTAATTCTTATTAAGCTATCATTCCAAGTCCGTAATCTTTCTTACATCTATTTTAATTCTCACAGAGGAGTTGTAGCTGGCAAGATTATTGATTTTTAGTAAAATATAATTGCAAGAGGTTTTTGTTACCTATTAGCACAATTCACGCAAGAAAATTATTTCAATTTAATCGTCACGAGCCATATATCAATTGATTAACATAACCTCACGGAGTGTATTAATTGATTATTTCTTAGTGAGCAGAATATAATTGTATTAGCAATAAGCAGTTATTCCTAAAAGAATTACATGTAGAAGCTAAGATTTTATTATTATCACGTTATCGAGTGAATTCAATGATTGCCAACTATTTTTTAATATAAATCTTCCGAAAGTTATTTTGTTTCAACTTAAGCAATTTAAATTATCAACATATAAAACTACATCAATTTGATTATCTCAAATAGTAATAAGAATATTATAAGTTTGTAGCTAGATTCCCCAATCTATGTGGTACGATATCATAATTTATACTAGAATTTTACAGACTACGAGTAGCAAAATTTTATACTTATTGGCCTCGTCAAATTTTTGGTGATGTTGTCGAGGATTAGCATACATCTACTTCAGATTAAATATTTTATTACTAATTTGAGAACTTATTATAATAGTATTTTTCATTTTTTAATCTGTGTTTCCTAATTGCACTTAACTATTACTTTTATATTAATAACAACACTCAATCATAGTTATAGTAACAGTATCATTTTATTTTTTTTCTCATTATAACTACTTCCAACTATTTTTATTAAGCACTTAGACTACAATTAAACTATTGTAAGTATTTTATTAACCCAAAAAGCATTATAATCAATACTTTCACAATCTAACACACTATACATATATAATCATTGCAATTTTAGATACTATCACGAGTATTTACAATATTACTTAGAATAATATAATATTTTCTTGTCACAGTTTACTTGTTGTATCATTTTTATATATCTTGTCACGTCCCAAAATTCATTAAAGGTCGTGATGGCACCGGACTCCGCTGTCAGGCAAGCCAAAAATAAATACTTAATTTGATTCTCATTTTAATATTTTTGAAATCATATTTCCTTCCATTAAATAGCAAAAGATCGATATACAGAGTAAATAATGATATTTTTAACTATTTCAATACTGGACAACCCATAACCATCCCAAGACTCGTTGTCACAAGTGCATGAGCATTAACTAGGAATATAAAATTAAATACATCATCTGTCCGGAATACAAATTGGACAAAAAAAACATAAATACTCTGAAGGAGACAATGTCGGCTGCGGGTCGTAATAAGGAAAGCAACTCACCTAAGTCTCTGTATGCACACACACCCCCTGTGGGTCGTAATAAGGAAAGCAACTCACCTAAGTCTCCGTATGCACACACGCCCCCTGCTCTCACAAGGCCACAAGTCATATATGTACCTGCACAAAAATGTGCAACAAGTGTAGTATGAATACGTAAATCAACGTGTACCCAGTAAGTATCTAGCTTATCCCTGGAGGAGTAGTGACGAGGGCTCGACATCGATACTTACTAGTGGTCCAATAACATCAGATACAGTAAAGAGGTAAGTATGTATAACTCAGAGTAAATAAATAAAACAAACAAGTATATATCACATGGTACAAATCCTTCCTCTTTACGAGGGACTCAAGCTCTCCATTGGAAATTCCCTCCTTACCGGAGAATATACATATAGATATAGTGGATCTCATCAAGTATATTTCCATAATTCAAATCCGGAAAACTCACAAATACACTTGCTTCTTGCCAAGTGTTACGCATGATTTCATGAGGATATGATATAGGAAATGAGGCATGCCACCCGATCCAACATGATAATTAAAGTGTGCACTACCGAGGGTCGAACAACATGAACCATAGATGCATCTATTAACCTACCGAGGCGAATGGCCCACTCCCATGAGAGTGGTACATAAATCCTGCCGAGGCGAACGACTTGATCCCATAAGAGTGAAATACATAATCCTGGCGAGGAGAACGGCCCGATCCCATTAGAACAAGAATATTTGACGGGTCCCTGACCCCACTCACGAATAAACGTGTGAGTTGTAATTTATTAAACAAAAACCTTTTAATGAAACATATATACAACCAAGGCATGCCGTAAGAGGAGAAAGTTTATCCATTGACTAATCATGAACCCATGAGTCTCTACAATAGCAAGTCTAGTCTCAAATAGAAATGTAAAGTAGAGGAATTTAATAAGCGAGAGACTGCTCAAATAGTACAACATAGTATGATGTGAACCTAACTCTACCCGGACAATAACATGAATGTAGTTACATACGGTATCTCATCACCTTGCGCATACGTAGCCCCCAGAACAAGTAGCACACATCAAATATATCACCTAGGGATAATTTCTCCCTCACAGAGTTAGACAGGAGAGTTACCTCTTCTCAAAGCTTACTTTCCGATCCAAAAGTGTGTTTTCAATCATCAACTCAGTGCCAAACGACCCGAAGCTAGTAAAATTTTATACAAAATAGTCAATACACGCTCAAGAGTTCATATCCTACCTATTAAAGTGAATTCCCAACCCAATTTGAAGATTTCCTAAATTTCACCCCTGGGCCCACGTTCCCGAATTTCGGAAAGTTTTGAACATAAACACTACCCATAACATCACGAACTCAAATATATGATTTGTTCTCAAATCCATGCCCAAATACGTGGTCAAAATCCAAAAATAAAATTTCTTGGTTTTCTACAAAAACCCCACAATTTCTACTAATTTCCATGTTTAAATTCTTATAAAAACCATGTATTTAACTTGCAATACGTGGGAACCACCTACCTTGTGTTGCTTGATGATAATTCCTCCTTGAAGCTCTCCACAATTGCCTCAATAAAGTAAAAAATGAGAGAAGAAGATCCAAATCGTTCTCTTAAAACAATTCCGCCTAGCGACATTTTCCCACCTACGGGACAATAGCAACACCGGTAGGGTCGCTTCTAGGACCACTGGTCGGTTCCAAGCCTGCACTACTATTGCGCAGCGAGGATGGTCGACGTAGTTTACCCAACCAGGTCGGGATCGAATCCACAGGGAGTTAATTGATTTTGAATTAGGTCTACATCTAAATCTAGATGTGCGTTGGGTCACAACCCTACCTCTGGATTAGGTACTTATGAAAATAGCAGAAGATGAAAAGAAGATAAAATTCATAATACTATATTAAAAGATGAAAATCTAATGTTGTAAAATAAATCTAATACAAAATTTCCAATAAGGGAAGTTCCAGTCGTCTCACGTGCTCAGCAAATACACAACATAACCTAAAAATGAACAAAAGATCTATTTATACTAAGCTGAAATTTCCGAATAGAAATACCCCTGTGGAGGTTATGCGGCTGCGTAATTCTAACCGCGGCTGCACTTTTGCTTTCGCGGCAGAATAATTCTGATCCCGGTCTGCATTTTTAACTTCTAGATCTGGTTGGAGCATGGTTTCACGGGCCGTAAAATTCCAACGCGAACCGCACTTCTTGTTTTAGCTCGAAATGTGAACTCTATGAACCTCAGCAACCGCGGTCCGCGAAATTGTAAACGTGGCCGAATTTTTTTTGATGCAATCCGCATTCATGTTATAGCCTAAAAATCCCACTCTCTGATTAATCATTTCGCAGACCTCGAAATAGTGTTCGCGACCGCGTTGATACTTTCGCGGCCGTACTATTTTTATGTGGTTCGCATTCCACATCTCTTGGACCAGTCTTGGTTTTTGTTCAAGTTTTGACTCCTTTATGAGTTGATTATGACTCCTTTGGCTCATTATGAACAATCTCTACAAGCAAGCATATTACATTAGATTTTGGGAATACCTTCACGCATTTTTGACCCTAAACATAAGTAAAAAAGAGCAAATAATAGGTTCAAATCCCTACTTATCAACAACGCCACCGCTTCTGCGGAAATCGCCCAAACTTTACGACTCGCATCTGCGGAAACATTTCCCGCTTCTGCGACATCATAGATGCGAGCTCCCTTCCGCTCATGCTCCTTCTTCCACTCATGTGCCGAACTCTTCGCTTCTGCACTTGCGCAGATGTGGCCAGAACTCTGCACCTCTGGTCCTTCCCCTCGTTGGCCTACTATACTTCTGCGACCCCTGGGCCGCTTTTGCGTTGCCGCACCTGCAGCGAAAACCTTGTAGGTGCGGTTACACCAGATGACAGCAACTTCAGCACCTTAATAAGGCCAAATTCAATCTGTTAACCATCCGAAATCTTCCCGAGGCCCCTTGGACCTCAACCAATTATACCAACACGTACTAAAACACCATACAGACTTAGTCGGGCCTTCAAATCACATCAAACAATGCTGAAACCATGAATCGCACCACAAGTAAAGCTTAATGAACTTTAGAACATCAAACTTCTACATTCGATGCTGAAACCTATCATATCACGTCTGATTGCCCTAAAATTTTGCATACAAGTCAGGTTCGACATTACGGACCTACTCCAACTTGCGGAATCAAAAGCCAACCCTGATATCAAAAAGTCCACTCCGGGTCAAACTTCTCAAAAACCTTTCAAATTTCTAACATTCGCCAAATTACCCTGAAATGACCTACAGACCTCCAAATCCACATCTGGACGCGCTCCCAATACTAGAATCACCTTACAGAGGTATACCATGATTCGGAATCCCAAATGGACATCGATAACATTAAAATACACTTTCACTCAAAATTTATGAATTTTTTCCAAAATACCAATTTCCACAATAGGCGCTGAAATGCTCCCGGTTCATCCAAAACCCAATACGAACATACGCCAAAGTCCAAAATCATCATAAGAGCCTATTGGAAACTTCAAATCTCGATTCCCAAGTCGTTTACTCACAAATCACACTTTAGTCAATTCTTCAAACTTAAAGCTTCTGAAAAGACAATTTTCTTTTCAAATCAACTCCGTGTTTCCAAAAATTCAATTCCGGACACGCGTTCATATCATTATACCTGAAGTGAAGCTACTTAGGGACTCAAACCGCCAAACGACGTGCTAGAGCTCAAAACGACCGGTTGGGCCGTTACATTCTCTCTTACTTAAACGTATGTTCTTCCTCGAACGTGGTAAGTACTGCTCCAGTGTCACGACCCAAAATCCAACATAGGTCGTGATGCGCCCAACACCGGAGTCAGGCAAGCCAAGAGTTGTTTACTAGTGAGATTTATCCTTATTTAACATGCCAACCCCACATATTCTCAAAGTTTTAAACTTAGGTCATTTAAATAAAAATGGAAACATTAACCAACTTAAGTAAATACAGCCACAATGATCATGATCCAATATATACATTCCCAAAATAAAGAGTCTACTATGTGCGTGCCAGGAACTACTGTCACAAGTCAACAGGCGAACTAGTAGAATATACAAAAGATGATATAAGTTGTATTGCTCTCTAAGAGAAGTAGACAGAATAAACAAAAGATAACTCCATAGCACTGCTGAGAATCGCCAAGGGAGGCAGCTCACCGTGGAGTCAGGTCCAGAATATATGTCAAGCTCCGGTCGGATAACCAAAAACACTAGCCTCAGAACCTGTACAATTAAGTACAGAAGTGCAGTATGAGCACATAAATATATATGTACCCTGTGAGTATCCCGCCTAACCTCAAAGAGGTAGTGACGAGAGGTCTACATGGAACTCACTAAGGTCCAATCATATAATTTAACAGAATGTAATTGAAACAGTAGGTATGTAAAGGAAGTGAAGCAACAAGTATATATGTAAGATACTGAAATCCAGGACGAATACTGGGAATAAATAAAACAATCACTTCACTTTTTCCCCAAATATCTGTCAGATCAATATCCATGAAATTTAGTTTCAAATAAATCATAAGCATGCAGGGTGAGGACAACCGGCCGGAGTCATAAGATAGTCATGCCCGTGCACTGCCGAGGATCGAATTGCCCATACCAAAAGTGCACCTCTCCACAAAGTACTCACATCTATGTACTGCCGAGGATCGAACGCCCCGTAACAAAAGTGCATCTCTCAACCTCTCTACGCACTGCCGAGGATCGAACGACCCGTACCAAAAGTGCGTCTCTCAACCTCTCTATGCCCTGCCGAGTATCGAACGGCCCGTACCAAAAGTGCATCTCTCAATCCGCCGTGGCATACACCCCGTTCCCATATAAGTGGGGGAAATCATACTCCGCTCGCGGAATGTAAATTGCGAAGCGGTCACATGCACATACATTATTCCTTTTTAAAAGAGAATACTTTTCCATGAATAATTTCTTGCAAGTATTTCTCAAATTTCATATCTTCGGGGACATAAGCAACATGTAATGTTAATTCATTGTGCATGTAGTTCATATCAATTAAAATACAAAGTGTGGTATGGGCCTAACTACCCGAACATAATAGTAATAGTCGCTATGTACGGACTCTCGTCACTTTATACGTACGTAGCCCCCACAAATTATCACATATAGCATTTAAATCACCTAGGGGGACAATTCCCCCTTACAAGGTTAGAAAGGAGACTCGCCTCGTGTCGAATCTACCCCTCCGACCAAGGATGCGCCCGATTCTCATAACTCTACACCCGAGGACTCGCAACTAGCCAAATACGGTACAATGATATCAATGCATGCTCAAAGGAGGGTAATTATCCTATTTATTCAATAATTCAACATTCTTGGAGAATTCCAAAAATCCAACCCCGAGCCTGCCCGTTCAATTTCCAAAAATTGTCGAAGGAATCGCTCACCCGAAGACTAAGGATCGTTAATATATCATTTCTACTTGAATTTACAGCAAATAATGGTAATTCACCAATTTCACAAGAACCCTAACTTACTACCCAATTCTTGACTTTTCAATGATTTAGTAGATGATTTAGCTAGAAAATCATGAATTAACTAAGGTTGAAGTTGAATTAACTTACCTTGACAGTAGCTAGGTTGTGGTGTGCTCTCCCCAAGATCACAATACTCTAATGGTGGAGGAAAATGAATGAATGGGGTGAAATCCCGAGTTTCAAAGAATATATACTGCCTGGCCTACAGGGATTTCGCACCTGCGGCTCGAGGACCGCACCTGCGGTCTCAGGCCTCCGAGCTGGGGCTCGCACCTGCGGAACTAGACGGGAAGGGCTGGGTTCGCACCTAAGGAGGGATGGCCGCACCAGCGGTTTCGCTCTTGCGGACTTTTATCCGCACCTGCGAGAAAGGAGGACCTCACCTGGGGTCGCACATGCGATGTGCGGTCCCGCACCTGCGACTGGGCAATCGCACCTGCGGTCACACCAGAACAGGTGCACCAGCAGCTATTTTAGCTTGTTTTTAGGCCCTTTGGGTGCCCGGGATGCCCCTAGGCCCACCCGAGCCGTCTTCCAAATATACCAACAAGTGCCAAATCATAATACAGACTCGCTCAAGCCTTTAGAACACCCCAAACAACGCCAAAACTCAAAATCACACCTCAAAACCCCATGAACCAAACTTAGGAATTTTAAATTTTCTATACTTCGCTAACAGCGCGGAGAACCAACCTTTACTAGTCGGAATGACACCAAATTTTGCAAGTAAGTCATAAATGACATAACAGAACTATTTTCGATCTTGGAATTTCGTTCGGACCTCGATAACACAAAAACACGTCCAAAACCACAATAGGAACTTATGCAACTTCTTATTCCAATATCGGGCACCGAAATGCTCCCGGGTAATCAGAAACCCATTCAGAGCATAAGCCCAGGTCCAAAATGATCACACGAAGCTATCGGAACAGACGAAACTCGATTCCGAGGTCGTTTTCCCACAATGTTGACCGAAGTAAAACTTTGCCTTAAAGGTCAACTCTAGGGAACCAATTTTTCCTATACCACTCTAAACACCTCTGAATCCAAGACCACCAGTTCCCGTAAGTCATAAATCATAAAAAGCCGCTATGGGAAGCTTCATTTAGGGGAATGGGGTCCGATAACGCAAAATAACCGGTCGGCTCGTTACATCCAGAGTTGTCCAAAATCATTGTTTAACACCTCGTGCACTTACACACGCTATCACAACCCAGTTGAGTACATTAGCTCGAGCAAACCTGAAAATCCTCCCTTTTATCTAGTCAAATAAGCCATAGATCCAAATTCCAACATCTGAAATCCTCTTCCATGGATGTTTGCAACATACAAACACCGCATCCATCACTACATGATGCACCAATACATGAGTATCCTCTTACCGAATTCACACCATGCACAACATTATTCACATGACCATAATGACATCACCTGACAACAATAACCAAAATCCCATGAATCTGATGCCCACTACACACCTCATGAAGAAGATAAGTCCCATTCCAGCTCTTGCAATACTGCCATGACTGAAGAGATGTGTAGAAACTGGTAACCACATGCCGAATCACAATTCATGGAGTCTCTTCTCCCGAAAAGAAAAATCACCTCATTCTTGACAGAATATCGATATTTACTCTTTAACGTGCCTCATATAAATCTGATCGCACTGATCGCAGGTCCAATAATCTTGGCTCACCTAGTACGAGCTGCTCAGGCAATAAGCCACCTCAGAAACTGCCAAAAGTCTCATATAATACCAAAATGTGCCAACAAGCTAAAAACTCGATTGTGATACACAAGGGAACGAACTTTGGAAAAAACTACTCAACCCACGTAACTAATTTAAACAAGCGAAAAGATATTATGAACCATCCTCATAAAATGAGTAGCAAAACACACAATAATAGATATGGGAAATTGTACTCAACATCACACTGTTGCGGTGTGAAACCCGATCCAACCATGAGACCTTTGCGGCATGCAACTCGATCCAACCATTTCCCTGAGGTGGCATTCCACCTGATCCAAACAATATACCCGTGGCGGATGTCATGACCCAATTTTTCCCTCTGTTGGGTATCGTGATGGAACCTATGTTTAAGGATTAAGGTAAGCCTAACATTACTGAATAACAACCATAATTATAATAACATTCAATGCTTTCTGAAATGAACTCTCTATACAACATACACTTTCCCAAGACCCGGTAGTACAAGTCATAAGCTCTACAAAAAATTTCTATAACTTCAATATACAACTGTTCGAAAATAAATAAAGACAATGTATAAACAAAATAGGACGGTGACTCTAAAGCCCGCGAACACTCTAGCAGGATTGCCTCAAGTCTCCACAACACCAATTCGTGTTGCTAGCTAATGATCAACCGACTATGCAATACCTAGAATATGCACAAAAAATGTGCAGAAGTGTAGTCTGAGTACACTACAATGGTACCCAGCAAGTATTAAGACTAACCTCTGTGAAGTAGTGATGAGGAACAATCAAGACACCTACTGGACTATACAACTTGAGCAATTATGAGTATAGTAACAAGTAGTATAATAGCTACATGAGGACTATGCGATGTGGATAACAATATAGTAATTGAGATTATAAAGGCAGACAACAAGTATCAATAGAATACAAGATAAAGACACATACGGATAAATGGAAACAAACCAAAAATACGAATCACAAATACAGGAAGATCAGTAATAACTCAAGAACAACAACGACTGTTTTGAAATTAGGTTTCCAGTCAATATAGCTCCACGAGGTACCAAACCTCATACCGTTCACACTCACGGGTCCCAATATTTGAACACTAACATTTGGCATCATGTGCCCTCATTTCAACTCATAATCGAACCGACGAATCACGTATCAAATAGAACCACTCCTACGTAGAAGGCAAGTACAACCAAATTGTAAAGACCTGTAAAATTTTCTCGTTTTAAAATAATGCATGAATGAGTCCCAGAGTTATTTTTATCGTGGAAATTTTTAAAACGGACCTAAATTGAGTAAAAAGTACCCCGAGACTTAAAGAATAATTTTCCATAAAGTAGGTGTTATGCGACGCACTATGCGATCGCATAACGTGTATGCGGACCGCATAATGGTCGCATACACGGGAAGATCACTGCCCCGTTTGAGGTTAACTATGCGGTCCAATGTGCGATCGCATTTTAGTTCTGCGGACCGCATATCTGTCGCATTGTTGCCTTTGATTTTGGGAGGGAAGTTATGCGACGCATTATACGATCGCATAACGTGTATGTGGACCGCACAATGCTCGCATACCTGGGCAGTGTGTTTTGAATTTTGGCCCATCTCGAGGGCCATTATGCGTTCGATTCTGCGGACCACATGTTAGGAATGCGATCACATTCCTGGCCGCATTCTTGTGTTTCGGGCCTTATTTTTCTAATTTTTAAAACCCGATCCCAGTTCATTAAAACACCCCTCACCTTCAATTTTTAACCATTTTATGATATATTAGAGAGAGGAAAGAGTGGGTTCTAGAGAGATAAAGTCCCAACTTAATCAAATTGGTCTTACTTCATCACTCAAGCTTGGAACTAATCAAGTAGGACACAAAATTTCTTCACTCTAAGAGGTAAGATTCTACCTCATTTACATTAATTTCCATATTTTTGTTAAAATGAAACCTGCGTAGGATAGTTCATAAAGATGGGGTTAAGAATCTTGCATGCATGCACCCAATTTATCATAATCCAGTAAAGGGAAATAGGTTGAAGTAACCTTTCACTAAAAAGGGGTTATTTAATCTAAAGGAACACCTAGGGTTTGATAGAAAGCTTCAATGAGTTCAAGACATGTTCATGATTCCTAATTTTAAGTTTAAATGCGGCGCATTGAGAATTACATTGAAGGCTCTAGTCGGTCCAGTAATTTGAGAGTAAAAGTTAGAAAGGGATTTCGACCCCAGGTATGTATGGATAACTTTAACCTTTGTAGAATCCCCTTGTTGGGTCCGAGCATACGACATGTGTACCTTGTTGATAATATGTGAATTGATTGTTGAAATGTGTTGAGACTCAAGATTCTACTCTTTGATTTGTCCTAGTTGTTTGTCATATTACCGTGCTATATGAGGTTGTGAAAGGTGTATTGATGTGCCTGTCTCATTATGTGCAAAGCTAGTAAATGCTCGAGAGTATCGATATGAAAGTATGTGTTAATGAATGAAAGATTGTTGATGCGCCCAAGTGTGGGAATGTATATAATGGCTAAAAGTCGTGCGTGGAAAGTAATGGAAAAAGGGTATTGTGAAACGATTGAGTTGAACGATTATGGCAACACCGTGTACATGAATTACTTCTTGTAGAGGCTCCGTAGACACAATGTGGGAAAAGTATATATGTATGTTGGGTAGTAAACGTACGGTTTGGAATCGTGGTCCACGTTGTTAAGGTGGTATGTAGTTTGTAAGTATTTGGTATCACGTGTTAGTAATGATAAAAAGTAGAAGTGAATTCAAGTTGAAAGTTCATGCTTAAGATATAAATGGCTATTTACTTGAATAATGTGTATTGAAATCTCGGGGTAACGCGTGGGATAGGAAAGGAAAATTAGTTCTCTTGACTGGAGTAACCCGATTGAGTGCCGGTTGCGTCCCTCGATTTTCGGGCATGACAAACTTGGCATCAGAGCCTAAGGTTTTTAAAGTGTCATAGGATGTCTCGGAGCCATGTCTAGTAGAGCCCTTCTTATCAGTGTGTTGTCGACCACATCTATAATTAGGGGGCTACATGGACATTTAGGAAGCACCCTTTTCATTGTTATTCTATATCGTGCGGTGAAGTGGAAAGTGAAAATATCCTTGTCTAACTCTTGCATTGTTCAAAAATTTTCAGTAATAGCACCAAAGAAGAGAGCTCGACTCGGCCTAGAGGCCAATGCCACCCCAAGCATGGCTGTGAATTCTGTGCCCGATGGTGTGGTGAGAGCGAATTTCTGACCTTGAATCCACCTGGAATTTCTGTTCTAGACCAGAGTGTTCCTATTCCTGCGGTGGCGGAGTGTGCTGCAACCCTTTCCGCTGATATTCCTGATCCTTCTTCAGATCCAGCTTCAGGTGCGGTACTTCCGATAGGGACCTCACGGGAGTTGTTCATATGTTGACTCGGTTAGTGGCCGCTCAGTCCCAAAGATCTCATGTTGCCCCTGCGCCCTCTAGCGAACAGGGAGATTCCGCCGGTTCCAGAGTCAACCAGTTTCTGCGGTTGGCCCCTCCACAGTTATAATGTATTGATCCGTAGGCCGATCTGCAAGATTTTTTGTAGATGAGATGTGCAAGACGCTTCGGGTTATGAAGGCTGCAGAGACAGAGGGGGTTGAGTTAGCATCTTACAGGTTGAGGGGAGCAGCGTATTCATGGTTCGAGATGTGGGAGAATTCCCGTGGGAAGGGAAGTCCTCCGGCGAGATGGAATGAGTTCTTTGATGCTTTCATGGATCACTTCCTGCCTGCCGAGGCTATGGAAGCCCGTGCTACAGAGTCTGAGGTTCTCAAGCAGGTAATATGAGTGTGTGGGAGTACCACATGGTGTTCGTGAGATTGTCCAAGTACGCTCCTCAGTTGGTATCGACTATGGGTGCCAGAGTTCGACGGTTTGTTCAGGTCCTCAATCCCTTGGTTGTGAATGAAGCTGCTACAGCTGCCTTACACTGAGACATGAATTATTATAAGATAGTGGGATTAGCCCAGGCCACGAGGGCTAGATAATGAATGATAAGGTCGGAGAGGGAGAGTATTAGCAGGGCCCGACCAGCAGGCCACTCGGGGAGTTCAGTTGGAGGAAGGTGACCAGTTCAGGGGAGAGGACCATCAGGGCCATCCCAGTCTTATGCTCAGTCCTCATCCAGTGCACTGACATTAGTGCACCGTTATCAGCAGATGTGGACCAGGATCAGACAGTAGGAGACCCCATCAGTCCGGTCGTCCAGGAGGGAGGTTCCAGCAGTAGAGGAGGGCTCCATGCCCTAAGTGTGGGAGGTTCCATAAAGAGCCTTGTTACTTCGATATCCCGGTATGCTACGGGTGTGGGGTGAGAGGTCATATTTGGCGGGATTGTCGTGCGCCTAGTCAAGGCATGGGTAGTGGTTTTGCTCAACCGTCTAGTTCTTTAGTTACCGCATCTTCAATGCGTCCTCCAGCTTCAGCAGGGTGTGGTGCAGTTAGATGTGGAGCTCGTGGTAGAGGTGGACCCAGCCGGTTCTATAATTTTAGTGGTCGCCAGAGTGCGGAGGCTTCTTCAGATGTTGTTACAGGTATTCTGGCTGTTCAAGCCCTTGATTGTTATGCTCTTATTGATCCGGGGTCATCCTTGTCTTATGTTACCCCATTTATTTCTTCAAGTTTTGGGATAGAACCCGAACAACTTCATGAATCGTTCTCTGTGTCGAGTCCTGTTGGTGATTCCATTACAACCGCACGAATCTATAGGAATTATGTTATCACGGTATGTGGTCGAGATACCACGACCGATCTTATCGAACTTGGGATGGTAGATTTTGATGTTATCATGGGAATATATTGGCTTTACTCGTGCTTTGCTAAACTAGAGTGTCGAACCAGAATTTTGAGACTAGAGTTTCCTAATGAGTCAGTTATTGAGTTGAAAGGGAATGGTGTGGTGCAAAAGGGTAGTTTATTTCCTACCTTACGGCCTCGAAGATGATTAAAAAGGGTGTGTTTATCATTTGAAGTGGTGTCCGAAAGAGGCCTTGAAGTATTTCCGAACGAGCTTCCAGGGATTTCACCAGATAGAGAGATCGATTTCGGGATTGATGTATTGCTAGATACGCAGCCAATATCTATTCCGCCATATAAAATGGCGCCAGCAGAGTTGAGGGAGTTAAAGGGGCAGTTGAAAGACTTATTAGAGACGAGATTCATTCGGCCGAGTGTGTCGCTGTGGGGCGCTCTGGTTCTTTTCGTCAGGAAGAAGGATGGGTCGCTTCAAGTGTTTATTGATTATCGGCAGCTCAACAAAGTCACTATCAAAAAAAAGTATCCATTGCCCCAGATAGATGATTTGTTCGACCAATTGCAGGGTGCGAGGTTCTTCTCCAAAATTGATTTACGGTCGGGGTATCACCAGTTGAAGATCAGAGATAAGGATATTCCTAAGACCGCCTTTAGAACTGGTTATGGCCATTTTGAATTTTTGGTAATGTCCTTTGGACTGACCAATACTCCAGTGGCTTTCATGGATCTTATGAATCGGGTTTTAAAACTGTTTCTTGACTCCTTCGTGATTGTTTTTATTGATGACATCCTTGTCTACTCGCGCGGTCGGGAGGATCATGCTAATCACCTCAGGATGTTTCTGCAGACTCTTCATCAGCACCAATTGTATGTTAAGTTTTCAAAATATGAATTTTGATTGGAGTCAATCACATTTTTGGGTCATGTTGTTCCAGAGAAGGGATTAAGGTTGATCCCAAAAAAATCACAGCGGTAAAGGATTGGCCTAGGCCAATGACCCCGACAGAGATTCACAGTTTCTTGGGTCTAGCTGGGTATTATCAGAGGTTTGTGGAGGGGTTCTCTACCCTCACCTCCCCATTGACTAAATTGACGCAGAAGGAAACTAAGTTCCAATGGTCCGACGCTTGTGAAAAGAATTTTCTCAAATTTTAATCAAGATTGACTTCAGCACTGGTGTTAACTTTTCCAGAAGGCACGGAGGGATTTGCGGTTTATTGTGATGCTTCAGGGTTGGTTTGGGATGTGCGTTGATGCAACACAGGAAGGTTATAGCCTATGCTTCCAGGAAACTCAAGAATCACGAGAAGAATTATCTGAAGCACGATTTAGAACTCGCGGCAGTTGTGTTTGCATTGAAAATTTGGCGGCATTATTTGTATGGGATCCATGTGGACGTGTTCCCAGACCACAAGAGTCTCCCATATTTGTTCAAGAAGAAGGAGTTGAATTTAAGACAGTTGCGATGGTTAGCATATCTTAACGATTATGATATGAACAATTTGTACCATCCAGAGAAAGCAAATGTATTGGCCGACGCTCTCAGTCGGAAGTCTATGGGGAGTCTGGCTCATTTGGAGGTAGATCAAAGGCCGTTGGCTCGGGAGGTTTTTTCATTGGCTTGTCTGGGGGTCTGTCTCTCGACCTCAGTCGAGGGGAAAGTCATGGTGCATAATAGGGCAGAATCATCACTTGTAGCGAAAGTCAAGGAGAAGCAGTTTATTGACCCAGCATTGGCGCAGTTGAAGGGGGCAGTTTTGAATAGCAAGATTTCGGCATTTTCACTCGGAAGCGATGATGGTGTTTTGCGGTGCCAGGGAAGGCCATGTGTTATTGATATTGATAATCTTCGGGAGAGGGTGATGGCGGAAGCTCACAGTTCCAAGTATTCTGTGCACCCAGGTTCTACAACAATGTATCAAGATCTCCAGGAAGTTTATTGGTGGAGCGGCATGAAAAGAGGTGTGACAAAATTTGTATCTAAATGTCCGAATTATCAGCAGGTGAAGGCCGAGCATCAAAGGCATGGTGGGTTAACTCAGCGTATGGAAATTCCAATATGGAAATGGGAAATGATCAATATGGATTTAGTGGTAGGGTTACCTCGCACTCAGCGCAAGTTCGACTCGATTTGGGTGATAGTGGATCGACTCACGAAATCAGCTCACTTCTTCCCGATCAAGTCCATCGATATTGCACAACAGTACGCTCAGTTTTATACCAAGGAAATAGTCAGGCTTCATGGTACTCCAGTTTCTATTATCTCAAACTGAGGAGCCCAGTCCACGGCTAATTTTTGGAGGAAATTTCAGCAAGGTTTGGGTACTCAGGTAAATCTCAGCACAGCTTTCCATTCGCAGACTGATGGTCAGGCAGAGCGGACTATTCAGATGATTGAAGATATGTTACGGGCTTGTGTGTTGGACTTCAAGGATATTTAGGATGATCATTTACCGCTTATCAAACTTGCTTACAATAACAGCTTTCACGCTAGTATTCAGATTGCCCCATTTGAGGCATTGCACGGAAGGAGGTGTAGATCACCGATTGGGTGGTTCGAGGTAGGTGAATCAGAATTATTAGGGCCAGATCTTGTACACTAGGCATTGGAAAAAGTCAGAGTCATTCACGAGAGGATGAAAACCACTCAGAGCCGTCAAAACTCCTATGCGGACATTCATCGAAGAGAATTGGAATTCCAAGTTGATGATTGGGTATTCTTGAAGGTATCTCCCATGAAGGGTGTCACGACCCGAAATCCCACCATCGTGCCGTGATGGCGTCTAACGTTGAACCCGCTAGACAAGCTAACATGTATAGATAAACTGGCATATTAACATCGATTTAACAGAATAAGCTACAAAAAGTTCACAACTTAACAGCGAAAATAAATAAATATGGTTTTCAAACTAAGTAAAGACAACATAATACATTGACGGATAATTTTCCCAAAATCTGGAGTCACAAACTCACGAACTGTCTATAAGAGTGCTAAATACAAAGTCTGAAAGGAAATACATGACTGTCTCTGAAACTAGAGGAAAAATAATATAGAAGTGAAGACAAAGGGATGGAAGAGACGCCAAGGCTCACGAACGCCAACGGGTATACCTTGAAGCCTCTAGGATAAGCTGGAAGACACTCCCACTAATGATGTCCTCTGGGTCCGACTGCATAATCTGCACAACATAAAGAAGTGCAGGTGTAACATTAGTACAACCGACCCCATGTACTGAGTAAGTGCCGAGCCTAACCTCGGCGAAGTAGTGACGAGGCTAAGACACGACAACCAAATGTACTTGTGTAGTTCAAATATATATATATATATAAACAACAAAAGAGAAATACAAGAAGTAATTCATCAATAAGGGAAGGGGAACATGCTGTGGGGAGATAACAGTTTCATATAAGAAATCTTAACAAAGAAAGGAACAACAAGGTCAGAATATCAATAAGGACCAGAAATCACAAGCTTGCACGGCATCACCCTTCATGCTTTTACTCTCGTCCTCACTATGCAGTGTATAATGTAATCAATGTAAATCATGGAACGGCATCACCCTTCGTGCTTTTACTCTCATACGCACTATGCAATGTATAATGTAATCAATGTAAATCATGGCACGGCATCACCCTTCGTGCTTTTACTCTCGTCCTCACTATGCAATGTATAATGTAATCAATGTAAATCATGGCACGGCATCACCCTTCGTGCTTTTACTATCTTTCCTCACAGATAATCAATGGATATCGGTACGGAATTGTACATCGTACGGCACGACATCACTCGTCGTGCTTTACACTCTTCCTCACAATAGCGAACAATGCACATCACCCTTCGTGCTTTAACACTCTTCCTCACCCAAACAGCAATCACAAACAACGGGCAAGGGAGTAAATAGAATAGAAATAGGAATCCCGGCAAGGTAACAATAATAGTAATCTCAACATCCCAGCAAGGGAAACAATATCAAACAATGCACGGCATCGCCCTTCGTGCTTTACTATCATTCTCACCTAGACAAGTGCACGGCATCACCCTTCGTGCTTTACTCTCATACTCACCAAAACAAGTGCACGGCATCACCCTTCGTGCTTTAACACTCTTCCTCACCCAAACAGAAATCACAAATAACGGGCAAGGGAGTAAACAAAATAGAAATAGGAATCCCGGCAAGGGAACAATAATAGTAATCTCAACGTCCCAACAAGGGAGACATCAATTAAACAATTAAATCCCGGCAAGGGAAAAATACAACGATGACCCGACAAGGGTATATTTCAATAACTCTTTCTCTTTATTTCACTTTCATTTCCATTATTTATTCTATCACTTGAGCCAATGCTCCAAAGGATGTAATTATCTCATATTTCTTCATCATTCGTTTTACAATTTGAGCCAATGCTCCAAAAGATGTAATATCTCATATTTCTTCATTATTCGTTTCACGATTTTAGCCAATACTCCAAAGATGTAATTATCTCATATTCCTTCATCATTCGTTTTACAATTTGAGCCAATTCTCCTCGAAGTTTAAAGATCACAATTCCCTTCACATGCTCTTTACAACACATAGAAATCATCAACTAAGCATGGAAGTTACAACAAAATCGGATATTCGAAATAATAAGACTCACGGTCATGCGAGACACCAATGTATAGATACTCGTCACCATGCCTATACATCGTACCCTACAATTACCAAGTAGCAAACAAGACTCAACTCATATTCCCTCAAGCTAAGGTTAGACCAAACACTTATCTCGGGTCCAAAATATAGCAATCAACCCTCTAGCACCGCCTTTCCTTTAGAATTCAACTCCGGAATGGTATTATCTAGGCATAATCAACTCAAGTATATCAATAAGGATTCAATAATTCAATTACATAGCCTAATTAGCCATTTCCATGCATTCTTCCAAAATAACAAAATTCGACCCCGAGCCCGCTCGCTCGGATTCTTGTAATTCTCGAAGGGAACACTCACCCAAAGCCTAAGGATCATTAATATACGATTTTTACTTGATTTCAGGGCCAAATCACAGAAAATTCTCAAGTGCTCACAAGTTCTAGGTTACTACCCACTTTCTTGAATTTTTGCACTAGTTTATGTAGTTAATTAGGCTAGGATGCATGCATGAAAAAAATTTCCGGTTAGAGTTCACTTACCCTATAGGACCTGGATGAAATCTCTTAAAAATGGAGGAAATCGCCTAAGGAAGAAGATGGAAAATGTGAAAAATGGGTTTAAAACCCGTACTTAAAACTCACTGCCAATTAGTGATCTCGCACCTACGTTTCTAGGAACCGCACCTGTGACCCCGCACTTGCGAGAAGAATCTCGCACCTACTGAATTTTGCTAGGGGGTCTGGGATCGCACTTGCGAAGTGGAGACCGCATCTGCGGTCTCGCACCTGCGAGAAATGCTCTGCATCTGCGATAACTGGCCAGGCCATTGGTGATCGCACCTGCGATGCCTGGGACCGCACATGCAGTCTCGCACCTGCGATGCTGGGCAACCGCACCTGCGGTCACACCAGAGCAGGTGCACCAGCAGCTTTGTTTGCTGGTTTTTAGCCTCATTAGGTGCCCAGAAGGCACCTGGGCCCACCCGAGCCCTAGTTCGAATCTACCAACGAGTCCCAAATCATATTACAGACTCACTCGAGCCTTTGGAACACTTAAAACGACACTAAAACTCGAAATCACACCCCACAACCTCAAGAACCAAACTTAGGAATTTAAATCTTCTAAATTTCGCTAACAACATTCCGAACTGACCTATACAACTCGGAATGATACCAAATTTCACAGATAACTCACATAACATCTTACGAACTTGTCTGTGCGATCAAATTGCCAAAACAACATCATATACATCGAATTAAGCCTTAAAATCCATGAATTTTATCAAATTTCATAAAACATCAAATTTTCCATTTTAAGTCCGAAACCCGTCAAACGAAATCCGATTTCAACCAAACTTTACGGAAAGTAAACCATATACGGGCCCGGTACCAAAATACGGGCCCGATACCGTCACTTTCTAATCAGATTTCATTTTCAATTTCCATAAATATTTTCATAAAACAATTTTACTAAAAAATTCATTTCTCGAGCTTGGGACCTCGGAATTTGATTCCGGGCATACGCCTAAATCCCATATTTTCCTATGGACCCTCCGGGACCGTCAAATCACGGGTTCGGGTCCGTTTACCCAAAATGTTGACCGAGGTCAAATTTATTCATTTTAATATCAAATCTTAGCATTTTTCACAGAATTTCATATTTAAGCTGTCCGGCTACGCGTCCGGACTGCGCATGCAAATCGAGGCAATCACAGATGAGGTTTCAAGGCCTCGAAAGTACGAAATGTGTAATAAAATAGGTGATGACCCCTTTGGGTCGTCACATTCTCCACCTCTAAAACAACCGTTCA
>MDKI01132390.1:0-22540 GCA_005239505.1 Nicotiana paniculata | reverse complement strand
TTATATTCTTGGATTTTGTTTTGGCTCGATTAAATAACAATTAGAGTGATTCAGCAAGTAGTTGACGCAAGTCCCTGTGAGTTCGACATTTGATTTAACATTATATTACTTGCTACGACCACATATACTTGCGTGTGCGTTTGAGACCAACAGTAATCATCTGTAAAAGTCACAAAATACTCAAAACCACCTCTTTCTTGTATATTCATAGGGCCACACAAATCAGAGTGAATTAATTCTAATTTATTGCTGGCTCTATTTCCTTTTGAGGGAAAATGTCTCTTGGTCATTTTACCTTCTAAATAAGATTCGCATGTTGGCAGTGACTCCACTTTCATCAGAGACCAATCTCCAAATCCTATTTAGATTTATATTACCTAGACGTAAGTGCCATACATAAGTTTGGCTCAAGAAATATGTTTTCTTTTATATGGAAGATTAATGTTGTTTAATTCTTTTGGTTGTTGTAGCACATGAGGAAAAGATATATCAAGAATGAAAAGGTCATGTACTCTAGCAGCAGTGTAGATAAAATATTTATAAAACTTAATAACAACAGAGTTATTAGCAAAATAAACATTATAGCCAGCATCCATTATTTTCGAAACCGAAATCAAATTCCTTCTAATAGAAGGTGCATAGAGAACATCTTTCAAAACTAAAACTCTATCACCACTAAACGAAACTCTAATATCTCCTAATACTAAAGTTGGTGCTGGCTCGCCATTAGCTTGAAAAATGCAAATTTCATTCTCACTTAGCCGTCGCATTTCCTGAAACCCCTGAAAAGTAGTGCAGATATGATTAGTGGCTCCTGAATCTACACACCAAAACATGGTAGAGACAGCCGCTAAACAAGTTTCAACGATATTAAATTTGAATTACCTTGCTTATTCAACTTTGCTAGATAGGCAGGGCATTGCTTTTTGTGATGCCCAGGTTGTTTGCAATGATATCACTTTCTTTTAGGTTTTTTCACACCAACCGCACTTCCGGGTGCCAAGACCTTTTGAGCCTTCTTTTTTTTCTTACCGCCTTTCGACTTAGAAACTAAAGCTTTCTCAACATTAAGTGCCACAATTGGAGCTTGCTGTTTGATAATAGATTCTGCCACTTGCAGCTCATTCAACAATTTTGCCAGTGACAAATCCATTTTGTTCATGTTATAGTTCAAGCAAATTTGTTGAAAACTGTCAGGCGAAGTCTGTAGGACCATCTCAACTTGAAATTCCTTATCAATCACTGCTCAAAGGACCTCCAGTTCATTCAAAAGACTCATCATCTTCAGAACATGGTCCCTGATTGATGATTCTTCAGCCATCTTGGTGTTCAAGAGGTCTTTCATGACAGTCTGCTTAGCCGCATGATTTTTCTCACCGAACATCTCTTTGAGACTTTCGAGCTTGTCGTAAGCATATCCCATAGACTGATGCTGATGTTGCAAAACATTCGCCATAGAGGCAAGAATGTAACATCGCGCCATCTCATCAGCCTTGACCCATTTGTCACAGGCCTTAACCTGATCATCAGTAGCACTTTCAGGTTTTTCTGGGCACTCATCAGTGATTACAAATTTGTAACCTTCAGCAGTTAGGACAATATCAAGGTTTCTTTTGCAGTCAACATAATCCGGTCCTTCTAACTTGTTTTGGTTCAAAATTAAGGTAAGTGGGTTGAATGAAGACATGGTTAATCTGAGAGATATTCACATTAAATAGATCATTAGTTATGTATTTAGAACAATTAAATTCAAAAATAACACATTACACATATAACCATGCTCATTGAATAGTTAGATTCGTTAGAGAAACTTAACTAGTCATGCAAAATATATGAGTTATGTAAGATATTTACCCCATAAATTAAAACAGGACCAACTCAGATGGAGAGTAAAATATTAATTTAAGATAGGTAAATATCACTTTTATAAACTCTAATTTCATTGAATCAACATGTAACTCAGTTGGAGAGTTAATACAAGTAATCAAATAACTAGAGGCAAAACTACAATAATCATCTATAATGAACTTATCCGATGTGAAAGAAGACCTATGTCAATATATAAATTCATTATATTATTGTAAAACATGAGAATTGAACCCTACCATCACTTATTTCTTTTTAAAAAAAATTCTTTTATAAATTTTTTCCAGAAAATAGAAAAATGGCTAAAACCCCATCTAAACGACCCCGAATGCCCAAAAAATGACGTACTTCATGAGCAAAGCTGATGAGTATTGCTCACTGGGCCGTTTTTGATGAACCTATCAAATTTGAGGTTAATCATAGTTTGACAGAATTTCAGAATTCCAAATTCATGACCTATTCATAGAATTCTGTTTTTGGCGTTTTTAAAGGTTTTAATTATTTTGACTGGTTCAAATCACATAATATACTGATGTATGTTAAAATATGATTTCAGAATTCAAAATAATATTTTTATTATTATTTAATAAAGAAAATGTGTTCAAACAAAATTGCGGAATATTTTTCACCATTCCAAACACTACTGTTCATAATTCGTATATTAATCCATAATTTCAGAACTAATAGCATTCAAAACAGACACATTTTTATTAATATAAGACTGTGATTATGGACAAAAAATGTAGCTAAAACATATTAATAGTATTAATCAATTGTTTATGCATATGTATATTAATTCATAATTTTAGAATTAATAGTACTCTGAAAAACAGTCACGTTTTTATTAAAACCAACACCGCTATCCATCAAAAACGCAATTAAACAGATTGTCATTAAATATAACAGCATTGTTCATATGTATACTAATTCAAAATTTCAAAATTAAAATAATAATAAATACAATCACGTTTTTGACATAGAATAATCATACCAAACATGTATCATTAAACAACACGGCCTTCACTGGAGCTCTTAGGAGTCATCGAGTAAATTACGTTTAAGTTTATATCTAACTAGATAATGTAATATTGCATAAATTAATGTAAAAATTCATAAATTTCAAATCATAAATCCGTATTTGAATGAAGATATTGACAACTAATTATTCGAACTAACAAACTCAGTCATAATATCCTGAATTCGTAACCTCTCTCGAATTATGTGATAATTTATCTCAATGTATTAGTTCTCTAGTGAAAAAATAGATTACATGCAATATGTTAGATTGTTTGATTATCATAATAATAGTTTTATAGGACAAAATTGTTGGCACACCTAACTCGTCAAGCAAATTGTTTCAACCCGTTAATTCACATGTGGTCAAGATCATGGCCATATACTTTGCTTTTAACACTTTGTCGAGTAACAATATTTAATATTTTGTTTCTTATTTTTCAAGAAATCACATTTACTCCAAACAACACCCAATGACGTGTAGTGGATCTATTACTGTCCACGACTAAACCGGCCCAATCAGCATTGATATGCCCAACTACTACTTGTATGTGCCCTGATGGCTAGTACATAGTAGGCCCTACTAGTAGCACCTTCAAGATATTGAATAATTTACAACGTATCTACCACAAATAACTGACTTATACACTATATTTATCATAAATAAATATACTTTAAAATAATTATAAAACATAGCTATATTTTGAATTTTATAGAAAATACTCTATATGAGATTAGAAAAAAAACCTAGTAGCTAAGGCCATCTCCAACCTTGCACTATTTTTTGCTCCAACCCAACACTAAATCTTGCACCATTATAGAGTGTGAATAGTGTTACACCAAATTTAGTGCAACACTATTCATCAACACCAAATTTGATTTAATATTATTTTATTTATTTTTATATTTTTTGATTTTTAATTTATCATATATTGTGTATATAATTAATTTTTATATTAAGATCTTTATAGTTTTAATTTTATATTCTATTTTTTTGATATATATTATATTTATATAAAATTATAAGTTAATTTTATTATTATTATAATTATATAATAATAATTATAACCATTATTTAAAAATGAAATATGCAAATGTAAGATATCTAATGTTGCTAAAATTGAAAAGTGAAAACTAAAAATTTAAAAAAGAAAATTAACAATACATAAAATAAAAATACATTAACATTAAAAATACATCAAAGGAGGATACATGAAAATTGAAATTACGATAAAAACATAAAACATAAAACATAAGTTTAATAATCCGGCATGTTGTTTTCAGGTGCACCAAAATTACAAAATACTGAGATAACAGGGTAGAAGATTGTGTGCTTGTGGTTGTTGAAATGTTGACTTCTTTTATCGATTATTCGTTTTTGTTTGTCGCAAAAATTTACAAAGATTTGGATCGTCAATGAAATTCAAGTTCGTCAATAAAATTTTATTTTCTTCTTTGAATTCTTTTTGTCTCGAAGCTTCATATCTAGAAGGTGCATAGAGAACATCTTTCTATAACATGAAAAGGAATATTCTTTTAGGGTGTAAAATATAGTTTAATGATTGGAGCAAATTTAGTATTGCACTATTTTAGTGTGAAATTTAGTGTGAAATTTGATGTTAAGGTTGGATATGGCCTAAGGAAAAGTTGCGCTGCAGCAATCTTCATCTTCTTCCCTAAAAAAAACCTAGCAGACCTACTTCCTGCACCACAAACTTTGAAATGGCAGCTCTTTCCATTGTAAAAAAACTAAAAATTATGAAAACCCGCAGATCTTCGTCCATTAGATCGTCTTCCTCTGCCTCGAAATTCACTGCCTCCTCCGTGTTCGCCATTTCGCCGCAGCTTTGATTCCTCGTCTATTCACTAAATAATAATAAAGATGAATTTTCATATAGCTCGAAATGCACTGCCTCACCCTTTCCCTTTTTTTCTATGTTTCTCTGTTTTGGACCTCCCTTCCCTTTGTGTTGAAGATTTGAAGGGTAAAGCGCAGTTGTATTCCTTGCCACATCCATTTTGTGCGCAGGACTATAGTTATTATAGCTTTTCCATCAAAATTGTATTAATTGATACAATCCTTATGCATGAACGAATATTATTGATACAATTTTTCCATCAAAATTGTGTTCATTTACACAATTATTATGTGCGAATTAATACAGTTAATATAACTTTTCATCAAAACAGTATTCATTAATACATCCATATGAGCGAACAAATACAGTTGATTATAAGTTACTAGCAACAGATTGATACAACAAAATCTGAGTTTAGTTGTATACATCGAAATTGATACATCAGCTATAAATAATAATGAGGCAAATTATAATTATGTATAATAATTATGTTTTAAACTATATAGTGTTTTATGATAATTCCTCTAAGATATTTCACAATTCAAAGTACACAACTTTAATGAGTCTCATATGGTGACTCCATTAAATGATAGATCTTTCCTCTACGTTGATCACGAGTTTTTCTTTATTTCTTTTATATATCGTCCTAACACCTTAAATGCTAGGTTTTGAAAAAGACTTTTTATGTCATTCTCATTTAGGCCCGATTCGAATCTTGATTTAAGATTTTTTAGGTGATGAATTAGAAAAAATAACCTGCCACAAAAAATATATAAAATAAATAATTTCAACCGTATTAAAATGGTACAATCCCTGAATACTTATTCAGTGTTTAGTTAGTGGTATTAAATAATACTTGAATTAAGTACTGTGAGTAATGTAAATATAATATGAAATAAAAGTACACTATTTATGGGAAAATATTCCTTTATTTTGTTAATTATTGCATAACTAGCATGTAAAATAGTAGAAATAAGTCAATTTAAAAATTAAAATTGTGTTGATGTGGTAGCGGAATTTCCTATTGAATGAACTATATGAACAAAAGATAAAAGGGAACGGGAGAAAAGAAATGTTGAGTTGCCAATGGAGCAGCAGCTTCACTAGAGTATGCTACAGTTCACCATTTCCGTCGCAGCAATTTAATAATAAGGCGTTAAACTTGAACAGACATTGTTCCCTTACCAAATCATCTATGGAGGATTCCAGTTCTCAGGTTTCGCAATCGCCCTTTCAATTTCTCACAAAGAAGCCGTACGAGCCTCCTCAATGGGCCTCTCATCTTAGCCCCCTTCCCTCTCACACTTTTTCCCTTGGACATGTAAGATAAGAATCTATTTTTATTTATCGGTTGTTATTTGTTTCGCTTAATCAATCTGTTATTTTTTTTTATTTATAAAATTATGGTATTGTGCGTAGTTTCCGACTCCAATTCACAGGTGGAACCTGCCTAATTTGCCCAAGGACACTGAGGTTTGGTTAAAGGTGAGTATTTTCTATGCACTAAAAAATAGGAAGAAATGATTAAGCTATTAACTACATTATGTTTGATCCTTTTCTGTTGAAGCAACGAGACAATGTTATAAAAAGGAAAATTTTACTCTGAGTTTTTTCTAATGTCTTACTAGGCAAGCATATTGTTGTCTGATTCGACCAACTCAGGACTCGAAAAAAGTTGCAATTATAGCAGACCTTTTTGCAATTTTGGTTTAGCAGTGTAGTGTACTGCTTGAAGCAAGTTCTTCTCATGGAGTCCCTCATACTAACCTTTGCGACAGAATCTATTTAATCCACCGCAGATTGCTACAGTATGATATAGAGTGCCCCAAATTTCACTTTTTAGGTCCTTACCGGGGAAAAAAAATTATTTTTAGGTAAAAGGGAAATTTAAAAAAGAGGAATGAGGTCTAAGAACTATTACTTATTTGATAACAGAAATTTCTTTCCATTTTTTTTATTGGAGTGATTACCCAAACATTTTATATCTAATATCTGCGCACCTACTTTATGTGTTTATTGAACTGAAAATTACTGTAAACTAGGGAGTAGAGTAATAAATGTGGTATTTTCGTGCAAGTAATGAAGAATGGGATAATCTGAATAATTGAAATATTTTGTGAAGTTATTTGCAGTGGCATTAGACACGAGTCCTCTATTAACATGTTTGCTTGTATGATGTGTGCCTGTATGGTAAAAACTAAAATGAGGGAAACAAAATAAAAGGAAAAAGTTAAAGGACACAACTATACACCATACTGAGAAAATATCACAATCAGTTAAGAAGCTGAGTGACGTGAGAACATCACATCCACCTATGTGCTGTCAAGTACACACTGCAGCTTGATTGTCTGGATATTGCTCGTTGTTGGGTCAGTACTAAGAGTTACTACTAGAACATTTGATCATTTATAAGATAGGTGGTAAAGTTTCCTCTCGAAAATATTTTATAGTGTATCTAAAGTACAAGTTATGGGTCTATAGGGAGCCTGAGAATGGCTTTTCTTTTGTGTTATTGTTTCTCTCACGTGCTCTGGTTACCTTTTTCACTGTGCCACTATTCCAGATTTATTCTAACATGAGCAAACTTCGAATTTACAGCGTGATGATATATCAGGAATGCAGTTGAGTGGAAACAAGGTCAGGAAGCTAGAGTTCTTGTTGGGAGATGCTGTGGCACAGGGGGCTGACTGCATAGTAAGTATAGGTGGCATACAAAGTAATCACTGTCGTGCTACTGCTGTCGCTGCCAAGTACTTAAACCTTGACTGTTATCTCATCTTACGCACTTCAAAGGTATACCTTAGTTGTTCTTTTGGTATTTTGTTTGATTCCTACATCTGTCGCAAGTCACCACTTCCTGTTCATGTGAATAACTTCTTTAGCTTTGTCACAGTTGCTTGTGGATAAAGATCCTGGATTGATAGGGAACCTCCTTGTTGAGCGATTAGTTGGAGCGCACATCGATCTTGTCTCAAAAGAAGAATATGCAAAAGTTGGCAGTGAGGTCTATACTTTCTTAATCCATACAAATTTATTTGTATTTGTAGTTATTTTCTTGCATTATATTATATTTTTAAAAAGATTTCTTGTGCTCTTTCTTCACTAAAGCACTCCCCTTGATTGGCTTTAGGCCTAGCTGACACTAGGTGCAGAGGTATTTTGCATCAGTGACTCATTTTGTGTCCTCTTTTTCCCACCAACACCTGTTACTCACAAAGTTAAATTTCAACTTGAAGCGTCTAAGAGTTTTCTCTCTTCCTTCTTCCTTCAAACATTCTGGTCTCTTTTCCTCTCCTCCTCTGCCCCTCAACAAAGGAAAAAATTTATGTGCCGGAAATTTTCCTCTTTCCATTGATATTTGGATGCCCTTGAGGAGTTCTTTCACTATTCAGGTGCTTTCGACTAGTGTTATTCGATGCAAGAATATGAAGCCACACGTACCACGTGAAATCAGGTATCTGTGTGATAAACTAAAAATAGAAATAAGTTGCTGATTAGTTGGTGAGCTGAGAACTAGTATTGTCCTCCAATTTCGGGATGTGCTCTTGATTTCCAAATGGAACCAATATTTGAACCTTGTACAATTTTCAGTTGTACGGAAGCTAAGTCTGTCTCATAGTAGCCTTAAGCTGATAGGTCTTATCTTTAATAGTACTGATCCTAATGTGTGTTACATTTCAGGCTCTTACCAAATTATTGAAAGAAAAGCTGTTAAATGAAGGAAGAAAGCCGTATGTCATCCCCGTTGGTGGATCCAATTCTTTAGGAACCTGGTGAGACTCGATTTCTTATGCAACTGGCTTGTTTCCTATGTCTGATAAATCCTAGGCCTACTTCCTTTCTTTTTCCTAATTTTCAGCGTTTCGCTTGTACCTTGAGATGTGTATTGGGTACTTTCAGCAACAGATTGTATCCAAAAGTTCTTAATGATAATCTTCAGGTCTGAGTTTAGAGCTCCCTATACAGCTTCTGAACTCATTGTGTTTGCCTTAATTTGAACTTCAATATATGGTCAATTTCCCTTTTCATTGTGAAGCCTTCAAGAGTGATTATCTTTTCCATCTTGTGGTCCCTAATTGAGCCATAGCCTGCGGTATTAATAATTTACTTGTGGTGCAAATTTTGACTCTACTTAAATCATTATGCAACTCCATTTGCAGTATGGCATACATGATACCTACCTGTGTCACTTTTTTGATAAGAAAGACACCTACCTATGTCACTTGCCTTGTTTCATTGAGTTTTTTTCTGTAATGATAGTGTTCATCCTGCATTATGTGGCTACATAAACTGCTATAGCGAATATCTATCCATCCTTAAGAAAATCATTCAATTTTTCCTTTTGAAAAAGATAGAGTTTCTCTACATCCTCAAAGTTTAACCTACAATATGTCAAGGGAAGACAGATAAGCTATGGTTCAGAAGGTTAATTTTGAGAATTTTTAGTTTTGCTTTAAACAAAAGATAGCTTATGTAAATACAGACTCTTTCATTCTGGAGCTATTTGTAGAAGAGTAGTGAGTGATTAATGGTTAACAAACTAGAAAAGAGAGAAAGAGCATTAATGTCATATATGCATGTTATAGGATGTTTTCTCATATTGAAGCCTTTTATATTCTGCCTGCCTTGTATTCTTGGGGGTGGGGGTGGGGGGGGGGGGATTTTCTCCAGCTTCTACCACAACACTTTTGTTTCGTTCTATTAGAATTGCAGTATTAGAGCAAAGAAATGATTCTTATATGTTTCGATCATTGCTTGAATATATGGACGGCACAAGCCTTGGTTAGACTCAGTAATTATTCCGCCTTGGCACCTTCCATGTACTAGATAGTGTTACTAGTTTGCCTTGCTTTAACCTGTCCAAATGAAAAGGAAGCTGCTCATTACCTGCCAAAAAATAGGTGTACTTGTTATCCAAACCCATCTAAGCCCTTACAGCTGCTCGTTTCTCAAACCTATAGGATTAAGGCTTAGGTACCAGAAAAATGCGAGACCTACTGAGGCAGAGCAGAGAATTGTTACATGCTGTGCTAGAAGGCCAACAGTGGTATACAGCTCAACCTCCTGTAAGGCACTGCCAGCCCAGCAGAAAGAAGAAAACTTAATATTGCATGATGTTGGGCAGCAAGTGCTCTCACTTTCATATTGGACCGCAAATGCTCTCACTTTCACATTCTCATATCTCATATTTAGCCTCCTCATGTCTTTTCTTTTCTTCTTGTCTCTGTTGCTCAGTTTTGCTTCTGGTTCCACCTCAATATAGCTGTTTTGTTTTTGTGTCTTCACAAAGACACTAAAATTTGGAAGAATATTTGAGTTTCCATTGATACTGGCTGTTAATTTTAGAACTCCATGGGGAGCTTAACCCCGTGTTATAGTGATACTTAGAAGGGCCTACCTGCAACCTGAAATGAAGACTGTGCTAGAAAATATGAAGTATAATCAAACTTTTCATGTTCCTCTTACCAGATGAAACCCTCTCACTAGCCTCTTGGAATTGAACAGTCAAATAACCTTATGGATTATTACATTAGCATTTTACAGCTGCTTGTCAATATTCCTATTATCCTTTTCAACCCTAATATGATGACACTAGGGCAGTCAGGATGACTTATTTTCTTGATTGACAGAACTATCAGCCCTTCAGAAGCTAGTAGCCCAGTTAGAATACATGCCAAGGTTCTGCCTTCTCTATGCTGATATTAATACCATCTTCCATAGAGTCAGGGGCAGATCCACCCCTTTACAATGGGGTGGCATGGCACTCGCTACGATGATAAATTTTTTATATATCCATGTTGAAACTTTCTTAAATTCGGTCCCGCAGCCGTAAATTAGACAAATGCGTCATGGCTGATAAATCTTTTTGAAAGCTTTTCTCGTGTGTAAAATTCTAGTTGGAAATTATGTTGAACCTTGTCTGACTTTCCCTTTTCGTGTGCTTTTTATTTCTTTTTGTCCCAGTCATTTCCTTTTCGGCTACCTCCCAATTTCTATTTATCGTTTCATTATTTTTTGTATTTTTCTTTTCTTTGTTCTATTATTTATATGTGATCTCTAACAAAAACACTCAAAAAAGAGACTCCGAAATTATAAAATTCTATAAAATAAACATTCCTCTTAATCTCAAATTTATGAGTTTTCTTCTTTCGTATCCGAAAAACATTAGTCTATATGGGAATTTCGATTGAGATCAAATTTTTTTCATCTTTTTTTATTATATCATAAATATTTGTGTTGTTTTATGGTTATTAAATATATTTTAAATCACTTTACTATTAAATTATGACAAAAATTTCGTAAGCATTGCTTAAAAAAATATGAGATTTATGATTTTGATTTTTGAGAACTTGTAGTTATTCAATTCTATACTTGTGGGGTATAATTTATCTATTGAAGATATTTTAATCTGATTGACAATTCCCTTATTGGAGATGTTATCTTACTTATGTAAATTTATTTTAATATACAAAAAAAGATGTAATTTCCTAGTGAAAATGTTGATTTTACTTCTGTTGTTATAATAAATGTATGATTCCTTATTTAAAATGCTAATTACGTCTATTTTTTAATATCTGAGAAGTAATTTTTGTATTTGCAAATTAAAAATACCTATTAAGTTGACCCGAATAAACTCAAAAAAATCGAATAAACATTTCTAATAAATTTCATATTAGTCATTACAAGGTATACGTTAAAAAAAATTATGGCACCCGCCACCTTTAAATTCTAGATCCGCGTCTGCATAGAGTTACAAATGCATGTTTAAAGAAAAGATCGAAGGATCAGCATTATTAGTTGAAGAACCAAGGGTTCCATCCTTTAATTTATTAGTAGGCACCTCAAATACCTAAATTTGTACATGGACTGAATTACGCTCTGACCATCAGGTTGCCATCCTTAAGTAATGGATAGTGATGGTACACATTCTAAAGTCTAAACTATACACAGCTGAGCAAATTTTGCTCTTAAGGTTTTCCCTACTTCATGAAGAAATACAAAATTTGTGTCTTAGTTTCACCATTTTGATAAGTGTGAATATTTTTGCAGGGGCTATATTGAAGCAATCCGGGAAGTTGAGCAACAACTTCAGCACTCAAGCAGTGAATGGAAATTCGATGACATTGTTGTAGCTTGTGGCAGGTTTTGCACCTCCTCTGCTTAATTTTTATGATTTGGTATGCTATACATGGATTTTTACATTTAAAAATCGCCCATGTATGGAATCACTAAAAAGCAACACTTGCTAAAACTATGGTTGGAAAGTTTGTCAAGGAGTCCGAAAATAAGTAGGGATATGCTATGAGCTTAGAGAATGACCGAGACTTGTATTCCTAGTAAGGATAGTATACTCAGTTGGCCCATGACATGCCTTGACTGTAGTTATACACACATACTTCCTCTCTTGTTTGGTATTTCTATTACTGAGTGGCTTTGATAGTTGTTCCTTAATGCATCAGTACGTGTCAGTATATCTGGTATATGTTTAGAGTGTCTCTATGCTGCTTGGTATCTGTGGAGGATCTTAGCTTCTTGATCCTGGCATCATGACACCCTATGGGATGTTGTAGGGGGCTAATTACATTCTGGGAATGTGGTCTTTTTGTTTGTATACAAATTGCAATTATCTTGCTTAAGGAGCTATTGTTAACAGATTCTCCGTGGACATTGGTTCCGCCCACTTTTGTGGTGAGGCTCAATTTTTCCCCGCCTCCTAATAACCTGTTTTCCTATCAAAGCGTATGAGTTGAGATTAGCTACCTCTGAAAACCAGATTGAATTCACTAACATTTGCTTTGCATCTCTACATGCATAATTGATTCTCCCTGTGCCAGGTACTTTTAAAAGATCAAGAGAGTCTCCATGGACATTGCCACCAGCTCTTTGGTGCCTTCCAGTAGATCTTTTATCTATTAATACATTTGATTTGAAAATGTTTATCATTGAGAACCTGAAGAAATTTTCCTTTCGCATTTCTAGGTGTCTCAGTTGTCCATCTCTAGTAGAATTTCTGGTTTACTTTTATATGTACTCTTCTTTTGGGAATGCTCGTACTCAATGAGTAACCTCAACTTCCTAAAAATGATATTTTGTTTTATCTGGAGTTACATTATGGTGAAAGTCAATGATTTATCTTACAGTGTTCTAACATCATTGCCATGTCTCCATGGTTTTCAGTGGGGGTACAGTGGCTGGTTTGTCAATTGCATCCAGGCTCAGTGGCTTGAAAGCAAAAGTAAATTGCTTTTGTCTTTATTTTAAAATTCTCTCATCTTCGGACACAACAAATGTCACTAATAAGTGGTTCGAGTTTGTAGGTTAATGCATTTTGTGTTTGTGACGATCCGGATTATTTTTATGAATATGTTCAAGGCCTACTTGATGGAATTAATGCAGGCGTCAGCTCACGTGATATTGTTAGCATTCAAAATGTAAGGACTTCACTGTTTTCTCCGTTCTTTAAGCATACCTGTTTTACATTCATCAATTTCATTGTGTAACTTCTTTAGGTACTAATTTCATGATAAAACAATGTGATCTATTGATTGTAATTCATGGATATTTTGGTCTTTGTAACGTAAGTGTTCTCTCTTCCCATGTTATACATTTTACATAGCTTATGACGTTTAACATGGATTCCTATGCTCAAATTAAAGGACTTCTTTCTGAATATCCTTCATGGCCAAAAACTTTGATTGATAATTTTCCCTGCTAAATAATGCTGTCATCAAAATTTTATCATAAATCGTTCATGTCCACATCCATCTTGCTCAAGAGGAACAATGGAAATTCCGCATATGATCTATTAGTCTAGTTGACTATGCTTTCTCTGAGTCGAGGGTCTCTCGGAAACGATCTCTCTACCTTCACAAGGTGGAGGTAAGGTCTGCGTACAGCCGTACACACTACCCTCCCCAGACCTGACTTTTGTGGGATTACACTGGGATTGTTGTTGTAGTTGTTGTTGATGTATTAGTCTAGTTCTATGAGGAACTCCATGGTATCAACAAGTCTTGTATACTTTGGTTTTTTAACAGGCGAAAGGCCTTGGTTATGCTATGAGCACAGCTGACGAGCTTAAATTTGTGAAGCAAGTTGCTGAAGCCACAGGTGTTATTCTCGACCCTGTCTACAGGTATGGCCAAGTGTGCCTTCTCATTCTTTCTTTATGTTCATATGGCAAGTGAGCGTTCAACGGACTGTCTACAGAATTCGCTTGTAGTCTGTAAAATGCATTGCATAAACATGTTTTCAGCCTAAAAAACTGCCTATTCTTATGAATGCACCAAATTTTGCAAAGGTTGGAGAATAATTCTTTCGCTATGGAGCCCGTAATAGGGGAATCCTAGCTATATGGTAATGAAACATGGTTTATTGATATTGATTTTGTAAACTTATCTGCATTGAAGTCGGTCGTTGGCTTGCTATAGTGGTTCTTTAAGAGGAGAAATGTGTCAAGACTCACTAGATGCCGAGTGTCACAGAAGGTCTTCGACCTTTTTGTCTTTAAACAAGTAGTATACAACTGTTTTAAAGCTGAATTGAACCTTGCACTTGAATTATACGTAAATCGAGGAAAAACAGTGAGACTGAGTGATACACAACACAAATTACTGATATTGATTCTTGATTGTCTATTTGTGAGGATACTTTGTTGACACATTCTTTTGATTGTTCATTGTTACAGTGGTAAAGCAGCTTATGGAATGATAAAAGACATGAACGAGAATCCAACAAAGTGGGAGGGAAGAAAGATTCTCTTCATACATACAGGTGGCCTACTGGGTTTATATGACAAAGCTGATGAAATGGCCTCATTAATGGGCAAATGGCGTAAGATGGATATCAATGAATCTATCCCAAGACAAGACGGCATCGGCAAAATGTTCTAAAATCGTGAAAGAGGTGATACCAAATTGTGTTGTCAACATGTACAGGATGAACATCAGCATATCTAGATTTTTTTACTTGAATAAAAGGAAGTGCTTTGTGCCACTTGTACGAATGGTTGAATTATGAATAACATTTATCTCTTGAAAGGTTGAATAATTGGAGTGTAAATGGCAGATGTGAAAGTAGAGGGCCCATGACTAGAAATTTTGGGGGCAAGTGCACAAGCAGCCGATTAGTCAGCAGTTATTTTGTCTTGGACTTTTAAACTGAAAATCTTAACTTCAATACAACTCATGAATTGAAAAATTGAAATTTAAAACGCACTGACTAACTTTTAAATAGTAACCCTTTAGAGTGACAACTATTTAGCCGCTAAAAGATGTGGCTAACTATGTTATCTAGATTTTATAGGACTTGTCGCTGCTAGTCAATCCGAAAAGGGAATACATGATGCCAAAGGACCGGTGAAAATGACATAAGAAGCACTAATGCAAGGTGGGTGGGAGGTAGTAGGTATTCGGGGAATCATTTAAGGTACGTGTAAGCTGATAAGATATCACAATTATAAAAAAAAAAAAAAAAAAAAAAAAAAAAAAAAAAAAAAAAAAAACATTGCTTTATTTCGAAGTTAACATGAAACAATTAACAAGTTGGTAGGGGATAAACAACTGAGAAATCATGTGATAGTCAAGAGATCATGCTATTCACTTCGTTCTACATCAATGGAGATCTTTTGACAGTTGAGAGTTATTTTCTTGGGGGTCCATAATATGTAATGCAAACCTTTATAATTGAAACTAACTTTGTGAGAATTAATGTACTATTATCCAAATCACAGATTTTTCTTTGTTAGAATTGAAACTAACGGGTGTAGATGTTGGCAAAATCAAGGAATACATTTAACAAAAACAGTAAAGCTCGTACTGTCCAAGTTAACGTATGAAATTTTGAAAATCTTGGTTAGAACTAATGTACTATTATCCAAATCACATATATTTCTTTGGTTCGCAAGAGAAGTGTAACCTCCAGGACGAGAGTGTTGATACGAGTTTATCTCACATTTGATTGCGGTATAACCAATTTCGAGATTACTAATCTCGAGATTGTAGTGTTACTTTTATTCCTAGAGAAGGGTGGGATCACAATCCTAGAATAACTAATTCCGGAATAATTAACCCTAGGATAAATTGTACGATCTCAGTGCCTCCAATTTGATTAAAATAGATAAACCAGAAATGCTAATATAAATATGGATATCGCAGTTGTTAACAACATGGACGGTCCTTTCATAAAGCAAGTAAATCAATTGCTTTAGGCCCCACATTATGAGGGTCCCATTTTTTGTTACACCTAATAGGCTATGTATAAGTTTAAAAAAAGATCTGTAGAGTGAAAAAAATTGATTTTTTTAACAGGTATAGAGAAGAAGGATTTGCAACTGCTATGATTTCTGCCAAGAAAATTGCACTTGAAATGAATATTGAACCCAAAATTTCGTGCGAAACGCATGATATATAGGAAGTAACAATTTGATGAGAATGTTGATAATAAAATCTCAAAATCTTTCGAAAAGTCTTTTGTAGTTGATTACTTTATACATTTAGACAAGGCTATTTTTTTCACTTCAAATAGATTTGAACAATTCTAAGCATATGAAAATATTTTTGATTTTCTATTTAGCAGTAAAAATTAAGATTACTAGATGATGAAAATTTTAAAAATATTGCTTTAATCTTGATTGTTCCTTAAAGCATAATAACCAATTCGATATTGTTGGTTTAGATTTATTTTCGGAATTAAAAATATTAAGAAAAATAGTACAATTAGAAGATAACAGTCTAATTGATACACTCGGTCAAATAAAAAAAATTGATTCTTTTTCCAATGCCTATATTACTTATGGAATAATGTTAATAACTCTTGTTTCCGTCGTTTCAGTGGAGAAAACTTTTCAAAATTAAAATTGATAAAATCTCACGTAAGATCAATAATATCTCAATAAAAATTAAATTGATTGTCAATTAAGAAAGACTTATTAGGAGTTATTGATTACAACAACAACAACAACAACAAACTCAGTTTGATCCCAACATGTGGGGTCTGAAGAGGGTAGTCCGTACGCAGACCTTACCCCTACCTAATGCAGGTAGAGAGACTGTTTCCAATAGACCCTCGGCTCAGGAAGAGGGAAGCAAGGAAGGAAGAAAGATGGAAGAAGAGAAAAAAATAATAAAAGAAGGAAATAAAAAAATCACATACCGTAATAAAGGATAAATAATATCCAATAATAGCAACATAGAATACAATACCTGAGGCTAACAAAACCACGCACCGTAATAAAAATCTAAGAATATGAAGGGAAAGGCCTGCTACTAAGCCTATCGGTGAACACTATAAACTACCTACTAACCTTCTATCTTAATCTTCGACCTCCACACCCTCCTATCAAGAGTCATGTCTTCAGTGAGCTGAAGAAGCGCTATGTCCTGCCTAATCACTTCTCCCCAGTACTTCTTAGGCCTGCCTCGACCCAGTCTCAAACTCTCCATGGCCAACCTCTCACACCTCCTGACAGGGGCATCAATGCTTCTTCTCCTAACATGTCCGAACCATCTCAGCCGCGACTCCGCATCTTGTCCTCCACAAAGGCTACTCCCACTCTGTCCTAGATAACTTCATTCTTAATCCTATCTCGCCTGGTACACCCACACATCTATCTCAACATCCTCATCTCTGCTACTCTCATCTTATGCACGTGGGAGTTCTTAACTGGCCAACACTCAACCCCATACAGCATAGCGGGTCGAACCACCACTCGATAAAACTTACCCTTAAGTCTTAAAGACACATTCCTATCACATAGAACACCGGAAGCGAGCCTCCACTTCATCCACCCCACTCCGATGCGATGTGTGACATCTTCATCAATCTCCTGTTACCCTGGATAATAAACCCGAGATACTTAAAACTCGCTCTCTTGGGGATAACTTGAGCATCAAGCTTAACCTCTACGTTTGCATCATGGGTCTCACTCAATTTGCACTCCAAGTATTCTGTCTTGGTTCTACTTAGTTTGAAACCTTTAGTTCCAAGTTCTGTCTCCAAACCTCCAACCTCGCGTTAACTCCGCAATGCGTCTCGTCAATCAACACTATACATCGGCAAATAACATGCACCAAGGCACCTCCCCTTGGATGTGACGCGACAATACATCCATTGCCAAGGCAAACAAAAATGGGCTAAGAGCCGATCCCTGGTGCAACCCCATCACCACAGGGAAATGGTCCGAGTCACCACCCACAGTCCTCACCTGAGTCTTAGCATCATCATACATATCCTTGATCACTCTGATGTACGCTACCGGAACTCCGCTAACCTCCAAACACCTCCACAGGATCTCCCTCGGAACTTTATCGTATGCCTTCTCAAGGTCAATAAACACCATATGCAAATCCTTCTTCCTTTCCCTGTACTGCTCCACTAATCTCCTTACCAGATAAATCGCTTACGTAGTCGAACACCCTGGCATGAATCCAAACTGATTCTCGTAAATAGACACGCACCTCCTCACCCTGGCCTCCACCACTCTCTCCCAAACCTTCATAGTGTGACTCAGTAACTTGATACCCCTATAATTATTGCAATTTTGGATATAACCCTTGTTCTTGTAAAGAGGTACCATCGTACTCCACCTCCATTCTTCGGGCATCTTCTTTGCCTTAAAAATAACATTAAACAACCTAGTGAGCCACTCCAAACCTACCCGCCCCGTGCCCTTCCAGAATTTCACCGGGATTTCCTCTAGCTCCGTAACTCTACCCCTGCACATCTTACGCATCGCTCCTTCCACCTCCTCTACCATAATCCGCCTACAGTAGCCAAAATCCCTCCGACTCTCGGAGTGCTCCAACTCACCCAGCACAATGCGTCTATCCCCCTCCTCATTCAATAGTTTATGGAAGTATGTCTGCCATCTTCTCCTAATGAGTGCCTCGTCCATCAACACTTTACCATCCTCGTCCTTGATGCACTTGACTTGGTCTAAGTCACGGGCTTTCCTCTCCCTCACCTTGGACAACTGGTATAATCTCTTGTCCCCACCTTTGCCCTCGAACTCCTCGTACAAACGAGCAAATACTGCGTTCTTAGCCGTCGTAACTGCTAACTTTGCCTCTTTCTTTGCCTTTATGTAACACTCCCGATAAGTCCTTTTTTCCTCCTCGTTTGTACTCTCTACTAGCTTCAAATAAGCAGCTTTCTTAGCTTCCACTTTACCTTGAACCTCTCCATTCCACCACCAGTCCCCTTTATGACCCCCAGGAGAACCCTTCGTGACCCCTAAGTAGGGGTGGGCATAAAATTCAAAAAACCGAATTCTGAACCGAACCGAACCGAATTAATTTGGTATTTCGGTTTCGATTTTTTCGGTATTTCGGTACATAAATTTCGGTATTTCGGTTCGATATACGGTATTGGGTTTTTGATATTTCGGTATACCGATTTTTTTTTTTTTTTGGGATGACCGAGAAATCCGTCTGGGGCCGATCTTTTGGACCAACTGCAGCCTTCGAAACTCGGTGGATAATGGGCCCGCCCCTCTACCCTTATCCACTTAAATAACAGACTTTGCTTTGTGGGGGCTTGAACTTGTGACCTAAGACACAAAACACCACCCTTTGCCACTTGAGCTAGGCCCTGGGGGAAAATACCGAAATAGTTTAGTCCAAGCCCAACTTTATTTTTAGTTTTTAGCCCAATAACTTTAATCTCACACCTCAAAAGTCCAAAACCCCTAATTCCCTAATTCCTTACCCTTAGTCTTTAGCAAGGTTCTACCAAGCAGATTAAGAACTTCTAGAAATTTTGGAGCATAGATAAAAAATGTATAATGTATAGGCAGTCAACTATCTTTGGCATTGAGCTTGAATGGACTGTTCAACTATCCTTCTTTTTTGCTTTAGGATAAAGTATGACTTTATAGTAGAGGCATAAAAGGAATTTTTTCTTTTTACGTGTTAGTTGTAATACTTAGGTGAAACTTTTTCTCTTGTATTAGCCAATGGTATTATAAGATGCTTCCTTGCATTGCCTCCGTGTATAGTCAAATGCTAGTAAATCATACTAGTTGTATTGGTTTCAAAAGTTGAAACATATCTTTTCAACCCTAAGAGCTACAGATTTGAATAGGCACAATCCTTATAACATAGATTTGGTTGAAACCGAAACCATACTGAACCAAAATAAGAAATACCGAACCGTACCAAAATATTTTGGTACGGTATTTGGTATACACAATTGATAAATCGAATACCGAACCGAAATTCTTAAATATCGAACCGAAGTACCGAATGACCACCCCTACCCTAAGACCTCTCTAGCAGCTACCCTAATGCAATCCGCAGTCATAGACCACATACTAGATGCGTCCCCCATACTCATCTAGGCCCTCATAGTCAACAACTTCTCCCCTAACTCCTGAGCTTTGTCCTTGGTCAAGTTACCCCACTTGATCTTAGGTTGCCTGCACCTCGCCCTCTTCCTCCTACTCCTCTTGATCTCCAGGTCCATAACTAGGAGCCTATGCAGAATCGTGAGGTGCTCACTCGGATGACCTTGCAGTCAGTGCACATAACTTTATCGCATTTCCTGCAGAGAAGGTAATCAATCTGTGTCTTGCCCATTGAATTTCGGAAAGTGACCAGGTGATCTTCCCTCTTTGAGAAAAAGCTTTAGCAAACTCCAACAATGAATTACCTCCCTCATTCCTATCCCCAAAACCTTACCCACCATGCACATCATCATAACCCATAGAACTAGCCCCAATGTGACCATTGAAATCTCCGCCAATGAACAACTTCTATGTGTGCGGGATACCACGCATCATCTCGTAGTATATAAGAAAATTATTAGTAACTTTATATCTAAGAAATGCTAGAAATATAGACTTCAAATAAATAAATAATTTTAAAAAAATAAAGTTAAGGCCCCTCACAAAGTTTGGCTTTAGGTCAAAAAACTCGTCGAGCCGCCCCTAGTTAACAATCGTAAAAATTGCACGGGGCGTCCTATTTGGTTGCCCCCATTTAACCTATACCCATTTTTTTTAAAAACTTTTAACTTGTACCCACTTTTTAAATAACTTCAGCTCCCTTTCTCCTCCTTCGTTTTCTTCTTCTTCTTCTTCTTCTTCTTCTTTTTTCTGCTGCTGTTGGTGTTGCTATGGAACTTCAGTTCATGAGATGATTGCCATAAATATGTTTATCAAATTATAAATAATTACGTAAGTTAGTAGACAAAAACTTCAGCTCTATGAATTTCGCCAGTTACAAAACAAAAACTTCAGCTCTAGAGTTGAAGTTCGCCAGTAACAAAATAAAAACTTCAGCTCTAGAGATGAAGTTCGCCAGTTACAAAAACAAAAACTTCAGCTCTAGAGCTGAAGTTTGCCAGTTATAAAAACAAACTTCAGCTCTAGAGCTCTAGAGCTCTAGAGCTGAAGTTCGCCAATTACAAAACAAAAACTTCAGCTCTAGAGCTAAAGTTCGCCAGTTACAAAAACAAAAACTTCAGCTCTAGAGCTGAAGTTCGCCAGTTACAAAACAAAAACTTCAGCTTTAGAGCTGAATTCGCCATTTACAAAACAAAAACTTCGCTAGTTACAAAAACAAAAACTTCAGCAATTACAAACAAAAACTTCAGCAAATAGAGAACAAAACTTCAGCTACTATGCTTAAGTTCATCAATTACAAACAAAAACTTCAGCACACTTGGTTCAGCATACTTGCTACTTCAGGCCCGTCTACTAGAATGCTGAAGTTTTGCGTGATTGCCTTTGCTACTTCAGCCCTGTATGCTGAAGTTATGCGAAAAAGGGGGTACACTTGCAACTTTTTTTGCAAAGCGGGCACAAGTTAAAACGTGACACAAAAAGCAGGTATAGATGCAAATGCCCCTTAACAATCGTTAGTAAGAAATCGAACTACAGTTTATTAATGGCGTATATGCACCAATGATGTGATAAAATATCACTATCAAATCACTTAACTATAAAGTAATTACAAGAATATAATTCTATAATAAATTATTACCAATCGATAAGTGGATAAATGAATTTATTCTATGTTCATCAAATGATGAATCTAATATATATAACTGATCAATGTATTGGTAAAAAAGAGTTTCACACGTTAGCTGATTCTAGACAACTCAGCCGGATACGTGGACTAAGGGAAACGCGACAACTGGACGTTATTCTATAAAGAGATACGGAACAAAGAGGCACGTATCAATAAACCATCGAGTCCATCAGCCACGGGAAACTCAACCTGATCAAGACAGGAAAGAGACACGGTCAAAATGAATCTGGAAAAATCTACGGGCAGATTCAAGGACCCACAATTGATTACTCGTACGTTATGTAACCGTACCCCAATTACCTTTATCCTTTGTAATGTCCCATTAATGTCATAATTAGTCATTACTGGGAAATCATGGCAAGAGTTGTACGTTATATCAAGGAATCTCATATATAAGGGGCGGGAATACAACTTGTAAAGGATCATCTGATTTTCGAATACAATCTACTTTGCTTTTCTATATTTCGGCAATATTGTCTATTACTCGTTTCTCTTTATTTTAGTATTATTTCCTTGATCATCAGTAACCCGTGTTCATCCTAGAAATAGCTTTGGTCAAAGGAACTAATTCTTTGGTTAAACAAATTGGTTCCGTTACGGGGAAACTGATAATCTTTGTTTTCTTTTCAAGCGATATCCTCTGAACTATGTCGAACTCCAACGACAACAACCAACAAGGGAATGGAACCACAATTCCATCACCTTCAAGAACCCCACGTGGTTCAAGGGAACAATCCCTAGAAATATCCAATAACAACAATGATAATAATG
>ML358352.1:0-81899 GCA_005239505.1 Nicotiana paniculata | reverse complement strand
GATGCTCGGCCTCGGACTCACGAACCCTTTTGCGCAGATTATTGTATTTCACCTGAGCCTCAGCCACTTCGTGTATGACCCTGTTTCTGCTGATGCCTGGTTCAACTATCCCTGCTATGATGTCTTCCAACCATGATAGGTAAAAACGTACATGCCCTGCGTGGTATCTGTCGGGCTCGATGGTGTCCTTTTCTATAATAACCTTGAGATGCCACAGATGTTGAGCTTCACATTTGTACGGGATATCGTCGTCCTGAAAATCTGCCCTGTAATGACTCATTTTGGAGACTTGCGGTATAACTTGATTTCTACCCACCTGTCTCATGACCCTGATGGGAACATAGGGATATATGCCCCTTAAACCAATCAACACCAGGTGCGGAGCGTCCCTCGATATGATGATGAATTCGCTGGTAGGGAACCATTTGAACATCCATTGAACCTGATCCTCAGTCAAATTATCAAAAAATTGCGCCCATTCTATAGCATTTTCCGGTTGAGCAAACCTATCAGGGATGTAGGTCATCCTCTTAGGGTGGTGGAAGGCTATATGATCATTCCACGCCCTTCGTGGAAATTCCTGACGATATTGGCTTCTCTGGAGATGCTCCAATAACCAAACCTGTAGTAGCAGATTGCAACCCTCGAAGTGTTTGGCCCCCTTCTGGCAGTAGTCCAAGGCTCGGTATATGTCCGCTATGATCATAGGGACAATGGTATATGTTTTCCCTTCGACCCCTTCCATTAAGGTTTTGGCTACCATAGCCAGTCTAGTGTGAATCCGGTCTCCTTTGCTTGGAAACACCATCAGACCTAGGAAACAAATGACGAACACAAAAACCCTGCGGTGAATATGACCAAGGAAGTAATAGAGAACTCGTCGTGGAAGATACGATAGGATTTGCTATGGTTGTATCGTTCATAGAGATAATCCAAAGGTATGTAGGACTCTGTCAGGCACTGTAAACCATCGTTCTTCTTCAAAACCATCATTTTCAGGAACCCCCTAGCGGCACGGTTCTCCGGTACCAACAAACCTGGACTGTCCCAAGGTAATCCCGCAAAGCCCCCTATCTCCTCCAACAGGGGGTCATTTCTATGTTGCCAAAATGGAACACAGACCTTTCTCTGTCCCAGAAAATAGTGGTTGCTTTGATCAACATGTTGTTTGGTTTAATATCCAGTAAAGAGGGCAAGTTCCCGATGACCCTCTTCACATGGTCTTTTTCACTAGGCGAGAGGTCTTCCCACCAATCCAGCAATAGTGGTGGTATTCTTTGGACCATGCCGAACCTGGGGACTTCATGACTCATTTTCTGCAAAATAGATAAGGTTAGACCCTTACCCCCGCCAGACTCGACTATTTATACACTTATGATTAGCATGCATGCATTTAGTTCTCCAAATAAATGTACAGAACGTGACTGCGTCCGTTGGAATTATGAAAAACCCGGTGGACTTTTGGATAAAGATGTCTTAAAGGGTTAGCATGCAGACAACACATTAACCCGGCTAGATTTGACCATGATGCATGCACAATATAATAGAGTAAGGTTTCTATGGGGTTTTAGACTGGTATCCTCAAGCCGACAACTTGAGGGGGAAAGGCACGGAACCGTCGACTGCACCGCTGATCGACTAGTTTTACCGCAAATAAGCCTTTCTGAATTTAGGGGTGATATAAAATGGAAGGGCACAAATACTCATCAAGCATTGCTATAGGATTTGTATAGGCACGAGTGGAATATGATGTTGAGCATGATTTATGCAACAATAAATGAGCAATAAAAGCATGTTGTCATGTATTTGCACGTTATGAAAGTGGTAAATACAACAGTTATAATTGAAAAAGCAGTTACAAAGGAAAACAAAAAGAAACATGTCAGTTTTGATTCTGAAAGGAATAAATACTTGAAAGAGATAAACAATTAGTGGCACATAAAGGGAGGAAAGGTCGCAAGTATTAACAAAGTAAACACAAGTTCACAAAGCAGTTTGGAGAATGGTAAAAGCCTAGGATAATCCCCAGCAGAGTCGCCATTCTGTCGCGCCCCACTCTTTCCTCCCCTTTCGGATCGGTCAGGGTATTCGACATTATTGAGACAACTCGTTTCCTTTTGGGAAAGGAATAAGGAATTGAAGAGTCACCACCTAACGAGTTAAGGTGCGTTAGGGCACCTACTAAAGGTTATTTACAAACACAGATAAGATAACCAGAGATAGGGTAAGGGCTTGAAATTACTTCAAGGGGAAGGTGTTAGACACCCCTCTAAGTCCACAACTGTGGTTCCCGACCCAAACAAACTTCGTGAACAGATAGCATATAAGCAATAAACACATAGATAAATAGATGAAGGTTTTGAGAAGATTTGCAGTCCAAGCACACATATGTGCTTAAGTTTAAAAGATTTAAAGTCTAAGCACATATACAAAATTCCGGAGGTTTTACAATCTAAGCACACATGTGTAAGGGATGGGGGGGCTAGGTTGTTTATCCTATAGGATCACATCAGTACAATGCCCGGTAATCACTCCTCAGAAGAGGGGCTACACGTGGCATTAGCGCACTGGATATCATATCCATGTCTACCCTTCCCACCCCTTAGTGGTTATTAAGTGAGTTTATTTAACGATCTTTAGGCGTGCTGTTACCAGTCCCTTCTTAATGGTCCTGGAGAAGATTAGGACCTCTACCTATAGGCAGTTCTAGACAGACCCCTAAGGTTTAAAATAAGAAAATACTAGGCGACATGCAAGAACAAATAGGACTTTAGCAGATAAAAACAGGAAAGAAGCAATTAAGAGGCTCAGGTTTACCTCAACACATATTGCATGTAAACAGCACGTCTCAAACACAAACAAGGGCAGTATTATCAAGCAGGATCCTAAAACATGATGTCTAAGTGAATATCAAAACACAAAAGATATGCAGTTTCAATTTTATAAACCCAGAAGCAGGGGCCCTAATCAGTTTGCCTACTGATTTTAAGCATGTTAACCATTAGGTAGTAAATACAAAAAAGGAAATAGTTTTCCAGTTTTAAAAAAATAAGGTTGGTTACCGAAGGCTTGCCTAGGCATGGGGAAATGCACATAATTACCAAAATTATTAAAACAATTTAGAAGTTGTTTCAAAGACACATGGGTCATTACCAGTTTATCTAACACATGATAATCATATGTGAGATTGTCTTATGTCCCTTTTTTCATGCATCAGTAGTTTAGTTAGGTGTGACTTAGTGAGATCCTAAATCAGGGTATCTAGTACGAACATGATAAGATGCAGAATGATTTATATGCAAAATTCCTAAAAAAAAATATGATTTCTAGATGCACAGAAAGTTACAACATGATTTCAGAAGTGCAGTAACAACAATTTTCATGTTAATGTTGTTATTTAGCCTAGAAGCAGGATTTCTAAGTGATGAAAATAATGTCAAATGAGATGCTGAAAATAGGAAACTTAAGAACATGATATCTAATGCATGACATTCTTAGAAAGTATTGGCCCTAAACATGGATTCTAATGCGCACATAAGAAATGTAAACCTAAGGCATGGTTTCTACCCCCATGGATATTGACAACATACATAGCTACCCTCCCCTTTTCACTATCCATCCCTAATATTCATTTACAACAATTATTACAAACCAATATTGAATGAATTACATAAATAGATAAGAGAAAATAAGAAGTTACACTATAGGGAGCTTGAAAACAGTCCCAAATTCTCAAAACCTCAAATGCCCAAATGTTTCATGGCCTTTCTCATATCCGGGTGTGTTAGAGTTCCCTAAAGACCTCAAGGGATTCCGGTCAGTGCTCACACCCAGACTTCACAACCATAATTGAGTAAGTGCAGTGTGGAAGTGCCAACCCTAATGCATCAGAGTTCATAGGGATCCCTAAGCAGTCACACATTAGAGGGAAAAAACTTAAGGACCTAGGAGTAGAGTGAGAGTGCTTGACATAGTTTTGAAAAGGTTTTAGTAAGGAAACAATGTTAAAAGGGACTTGCATGAAACAATTTTGTGAAATAAAAGAGGGAGTCATTCAGTAAAATAACTTTTGAAAAGAGAGGGAGTTATATAATTAAACAACAACAGATCAAACATAGAACCAAAATCAAACTCAGCAATACTTAAAGAACACAGAACCAAAACTGGAAGAACAAACCTACACACAGGGGTGACGGGGATTGGGGACACATAGAGCACATGTAATAAACATAAGTCTCTTGCAATTAAGGGGTAGCTAATAGTGTAAATAGTGAGACATGAATTCAGGAATGCTAATTAGAACATAGTCACAGAATCAAAAGTGCTTAGGGAGTTCATGGGATTGGGAGATGACATAGTATAGGATTTCATAGCATTAGGGAGGACATAGAACCACTAAACATGATTGAGCATAGCATCAGGGCAACTTAGGGTAACAAATCAATAAGGTATACCAGAAATAGGCTACTAGTACACAAGCATCAAAACAAAATTGAGTCATATTGGATCAGATTACAAGTTTATAAGAATATGATAATCCTAAAGAGTTAAGACATAATTAGCATACTAGATGAAGCAATGATGCAAAGAGGTCAATTACATGTTGAACAGCAGAACAATAGATAGAAACAGATCAGGAACATGATAAACTAAAGCAGTAAAAGGAACATGTTAGTTTTGGGACTTAAATTGAAAATCAGAACATACCAGTAAAGAGACAGTAAACGCAAAGGTGAAGGGGCATGAGAGCACAATAGTTAGCCTTGCCTTGCAGCCGGCTAATTCAGAATAATAGTAAGTGACACAGAAAGAGAGCAGAAAGCTTTTGAGAGTAAGAGATATAGTTTGAACTAATGTGTTCGTGTGTGTTGAGTTCAGTGTATGAGTATGTATCAATGCATTGTGTTGGTGAGTGTGTGTGTGTGTGTGTGTGTGTGTGTGTGTGTGTATTTATATAGTAGTTTGAAACTAGGTAAAATAAGGTAAGAAACACAATTAGGCAGTAAGGTATGGACCTCAGAACCAATTAGAGCAACAATCAGTCCAACTACTCCCTTAATTAAGGGAGTCATTTCAAACAGTAAAAGACATGAAATAAGTAAGGAAAAGGATTATGTATGACTAGAGCATAAATAAGGAAATAATTTCAATCAGTGCAAGTAATTAGGCTAGGTACAGAAAGTTCTAATTAAGGAAACAATCAGTAAGAACCAACTAATAATAGTCAATCACATAATAAGGTAAGAAAAATATCTTACAAGTTGGAAATCAGTAAAGACATCATCACAAGAAATCAATAAAAGGTGTTAATCACAGAAAATTAGGAATTCAAATAGGAACAATGTTGATTAAGGGGAGAGTTAACACAAAACTTTATGAACAAACGGAATAAACACATAGTAGGCAAGAAGAAGCAAAAAATCAGAAACCCTAATGGACACAGTGGTACAAATCACGTAGAATCAGGGATTCAACCAGAAAATAGTAATGACTAGAGGAATTAGTAGAACAAACGTAATATAAGCGGAAGAAGCAAGAATCAGAAACCCTAATAAACATAATAGGGTAGAAATCACAAAATACTCAGATTAATCGAAGCAGATTCATGAGAATCAAACATGCAGACAAGTTGAAAGAACGAAAAGTAAAGACGAACTTAAAACCCAAAGATTATACCAAACAATTAGGGGTTTTCAACAAAACGAGTTAGGTAAAGGGATAACCCAAATGAAAATCGTTTAAGCACAATAAAAATCATAGAATAACACCTTAAAAATCAGAGAAAACCATTTTGAAAAGGAAGCTGAGAAACCCGAGTTATGAAGATGAAGAGATGCTTTGAAAAACAGAAAGTTTTTTTTTACAGAAAATAGTAAAATAACTCGGAATACTCTCAGATCTATTACATATCTAAAGAGTAAGAGATGAAATTAGGGTTTTGAGAGGAATAACCCAAAGACGGGGAGAGACCAGCTTAGAAACCATAGGTCTAGCAAGCGAATAGATCGATCTTACTCAGAAGGGCCGTGGTGGCCTGAGAATGGTGAGCACAGACTCAGGGAGGGTGAATGAACAGCCAACTGGTCCCTTGAGGACCTCAGTGATGCAAAAATCAGGCCATGGAGAGGAGCCATAGAGGCTAGGGGTGGTGGTGGAACCACCATTGTTGCCGGCGAACCAGAAATGACGAGGGGATTAGGGTTTGGGCACAGGGACTCTTGAGAGACAAAGAGAGGGGTGTAGGCGGAGAGAACGAGAGTGAAATAAGGGGTTTGGGGGGGGGGGTCGTTTAGGTTAAATTAGGAAAGGGAAAATTCGGGCCGTTGGTCAAAACTGATCAACGGCCAAGATTAAACCCACACTGGGCCGGGTAGATTTAGGAATTGGGCTCGGGGTCTGTTGGGTTGATTTAATAAGGTTTGGGGGCTGGTTTAATTAGGCTAGAATTGAATAAAAGTGGCTCTTTGTTAAATACCCATCTTAAATTAATTAAAATAATTTGTAAAAATAACTAATAATTATAAAAAATAAATTTTATGCATAGACAATAGTTTTAAAAAGCTTATTTAGTATTTACAATATAAATGATTAATTTTTGGTGAAAAATGGTACAAAATTACATGATTGGGCTGTAATTGCAAAGTTATTACAATTATAGCCAAAAGGTGCCAGTTTGGCTAATTATGAAATAATTTGGGCTCAGTAGGTCCATAAATATAAATAATAAATCAAGAAATGTTTGGAAGTCATTTGTGATTCAATTTTGTAATTATTTATTGGAAATAAAGTACTGGACAAATTAATAAAAACGTAAAAAAATTATGGAAAAATACCAATTGATTCTAATGCATGATTTTGAAAACATATGTGCATTTCAAAATATTTTAGGAAAAATTGGGCATCAACAATGAGAAAATGAAATAAGTACGAAAAGAACTGGATTGAGCAAACCAGATTCCAAAGAGGCCAGTCTCGAGGGTGGTCGGGCAGGCCTCGAGGTCAAGCTCGAGAAGCTTGGCTAAGGGCTATCGTCGACAATATAACAATATTGAAGGCCTCAAAGTTGGCCTATTTATGATCAATAATAAGTAATAAATGAAGAATAACTCAAGAACACAATAAATGAGAAACAATGATTTAATAAGACAATTGAAGAGAATATTTTTGTTAGAGAGCAGGGGATGTTCTTGTTCTTGTATTGAATATCATATATCTTTACAAAGTGACAAGGGCCCCCTTTATATATGGAGGGATCCCAACATAGTACATGTTAATTAATGCGAACAGAGATGTCTGGTACAACCATTTAATGCCACTGTACGAGCTTGTACTATTTTGTGTACTTTGTCAGCTTTGATTACATGCCTTTTGGGAGTTTCCGCCTTTTTATGTCGCCCTCGAATTGTATTACCTCGGGGCTAAGGACCCTCGATGCATAGCTCGGGCCTTCGAACCTTTGTCTCCACCGAAGTGGCCGTAAAATCGGGCTCTCCTATTTAGTCGTGTACACGTGCTATACTTTAGAAAATTTTGCATCTTTGTGAGACGCGATTGATACACAACTACTACTCAATTCAATTTGCTGTAATTTATGGTAACACAAACTAATACTTCATCCTGTCCATTTTAATTAACTTTTTTTTATGGTCTATGATACCTTTTTTTAGATATTAAGAAGAAATTATTTTTTTTTAAAAAAATTTTGAGATTATATAATCTGAGAATATTTGTTATATTTTCAATGATAATATGGTCAATTTTATTATTAATTAATATTATTGATAAATTTTTTAATATGTATAAAATAACAATAAAAATCAATTAAAATAAACCTGAGCGAGTGCGCAAAAGTAAAAAAAACAGCTAGCTATATTTGGACAGAACATAAAAAATTTCCAAAAAGGGCCAATCGACACACGTAGTCTAGAACCTAATAAAAAATGGAGTAAAAAATAAAAAAGGCCACCGTAACTAACGCTTGCCACCCTCACCTCAGCCGTGTCGTGACGGCGGCGACTTTTCATCTTAGCAATAATCGGAGAGTCACATACTTCTTATCTTTTTCAACTCTTGAGCTAGGCTCTCATCTTATAATAAGATAGTTGTAGTACAAAAATGCAGGGGAGTATTTGTTCGAGGTGTTTTAGTAGGGCTGGGGAATTCTTGCTCCAGAAAGCAGAAACCATGATTTTGAATTACATCCCTTCTCGCCTTTCTTTACATTCACAAGCACTAAAACCCAGAAATTATCTCCATCATCAATATCGCATCAGTACAAGACATCTTTCAACTAATAGAAACCTGTGGGGTTCTTCTAGAACATCTTCTACTGGCTTCAGACAAATCAAGGCTTTCGTTTCTGATTTCCCTGCCAAAAACCCTAATGACCCTGTGAGATTTACTTTTAGTTTTAACTGTGGTCTCTTTTTTTGTTGTTTGTGTTGATCGTTGACTATTTTTTTTTGGGGTTAAAAGGATGGGATGCCAAATGGGCATGCTATGTTTTCAACATCTTCAACTGATGGCAAAAATCCTGTAGTGAAGAAAGATGAAACTGGGATTGCGGCAAAAAGTGATCAAATATCTGATGCGAAAATTATTAGCACTCTGGCGAAATACTTGTGGATGAAGGATAATTATGAGTTCCGCTTCCGGGTCATTGCTGCCTTGACTTTACTTGTTGGTGCAAAGGTGAGAGAGCAGTTTTTTTTCTTTTTTTTTTATCTTCTTGTAGTCGCGTTTCTTGATTTGCTTATTTAGAAAGGGCATTACGTGGACATAGCTAAAAAATGTGTGTTGTATGCAAAGGTCGATTTTGATTCGATGCACAGTGGTGACTTTTGTGCATTTTCATGCCACAGGTTGTGAATGTTCAAGTGCCATTCTTGTTTAAGCTTGCTGTTGATTGGTTGACAACAGCAACTGGCAATGCTAATGCTCTTGCTGAGTTTACTACTGCCAACTCTACTGCTTTAGCTCTTTTTGTTAGTCCTGCGGCGGTTTTGATTGGATATGGTATTGCACGGTCAGGGGCATCTGCTTTCAACGGTACTTCACACCTATGAAGTAATTGCTTGTGCTTGTCTTGAGTTTCAGAGTTACTAGATTTTTGTTCTTTCTTTTCAGTAAAAGATATTCTTTTTCAGTAAAAGATATTTCCTTTTCCTCATCAGCAAGTCCTTTACTTTTTTGCTCTTTATTTATTTTTCTAAATGCCTTTATCATTCTTTTGTGTTGCAGAATTGCGAACTGCAATCTTCTCAAAGGTAGCGCTTCGCACTATCCGGTCTGTTTCACGGAAGGTACAGAGCAGAGTTTATTTTACCAGCTTTTTTTCCTGTGGGTCTTTTTAGATTAGTCATCAATGATAGGAACCACATCATTTCTAGTTTATTCATGGGGGTATTGACCCAAGATTCAAACTAAATGTAGATGATGTGCTTATCGGAGGATGGAGTCTGCACTATTGTCTTGGACAGATGTGTGAGATACTAAGGTGCTTGCACTGCATTGTCTGTGTCTATAACGGGCTCTTTCAATGAACTGCTATCACAATAATATCTCACACATTTGTCCAAAGTTGGGCTCTTCTGTTCTCAATGAAAGATGAATCTTGGTCTATGCCACTGTCTGTTAGAGACCGTTCATATTGGATGTTTGTGTCAAAAATGCAGTTGAAGTATCCATTGCTTGCTGGACACCACTGCTTTGGAAAAAATTCTGAATATGTCCAAGATCCTTGTGCAAACTCCAGATTGCGTTTAATTACTATATTAAAAAGATGGTGTCTCCTTAGATGAGTCACCATCTAGTATGTTCAGCTAAATATTATGCTCACCTTCCATCTGACATCAGTCAATGTTGATAGTTCGCATTTTCAGCTGTCTTTGTGCTTTGCATGAGTGTTGATTAATTCACATTTTGACTGAACTTAATTCTTCCATTTTAATATGCATATGTACATAACAGGCCCTAATGTATGCAGGTCTTTTCGCATTTGCATGAACTTGACCTGCAATATCACCTTAGGTATTTCTTGAAACACCCTTTTAAGAAATCTATCCTTTTAAACCTGTTGATTATGCATATTCTATTCTCTTGCAAGTAGTTAATTATGTGACTTTATTAGTGCATTGCCTCAGATGTAGCATTTGCCAGACCTTTCTTCTCTCTCCCATTCTCCTTTAAATCCCCCATTCTCTCATGCCGCTCGTCTTTAAGATAGGAGGCATAGCTGAATTATTGGATCTCAAAAATGATTAGAAGCTGAAATACAACATCTCTCTTGTCTCTGGAAGAAAGATACGTTCATCTCTGCCTTCACTTGCTGCAAAAAGTTAAAATCAGTCTGCACTGTTTATGTCTACACTTCGATTCTATCTTTTAAAAGTGGAAATAATCATGCAGTTCTTTCTGTTTGGTACATTGTGCAGCTGCAGGAAGCCAGAAACCCAGTTACTTGGAATATTAATAGAACAATTAAGGATACAACAACTATGCCAAATGAGTTGGGGTCATGTTCCCATTTAAATTGTGTCAAATATTATACAAAATAAAAATAAAAATGGAAATATAAGAAGTTCTCTAAATTTCCTACTAGCATAAGAATATCTAACAAGGCTAATTGGATAACTCAGGATACAAAAGCCAATTCCTGTGCAGTTAATACAAGATTTAATGATCTATTGTAGAATTTATGGTGCCAACAATGGAATATAAGTCCTCAATCTGAGCCGGTTCCCATATCACATTGTAGCTTCAAAGACACTGAAATGTTCAACAAAAAGAGAAGCAAATATATCATGAGATAAATGTAATTTGCTGTACAACCAGCAGTGGGAACAATGTATTCTCCAAGGCTATGCTAAAAAAAGCTCGTTCTTATAGTGACTTACACTCTATGTTGCTCGGACTCTTCACCTTCAGTGGCGCACCCGTGTCAACATGATGTGGGTGTGGGATTTCTACCGGATCTGGTCAACCGATTTTGAGTACTTTGACCAAAATTGACGGAGAAATTTAGGACACATACATTGATTTCTGAAATCAAAACAAAAGCTAGAGTGAAATTGAAGAAAATGGAATACCTTTTGTATAGAAATTTCTATGTTAGTCCATTTCCTTTTATCTCTTTCTCGAATTCTCCTCTTGATCAATATCTTCTCAGAATAGTTTGTAAGTTTTCCGCATGATGTCTCATAATTTATACATATTTTTATAACTTTATTTTAGACATTTGAATTAATTTTACCCGAATGCTCGCACCCTTATTCACACTTGGATCTGTACCCCAAATCTTAGAATTTAGATCATGAAGGATCTGTGTATCGGACACCCACACCTGAGTCAGAGCAACTTAGCTTACAGTAAGCACCTACATCCTTGAGAATGCCTACCTTCAGGAGAAGATTACTGAATGAGTTTCAAATCTGTCCTCTTCGCTTCCCAAGATATTTAGGGAAAGGGTCCTTGTCGACCGCCACTTGCTGCCGATGGAACGCATTTTCAATAGAGGGTCCTCGTCTTGTACTTAGTCGGAAAGGTAGTGTTCGGCATGTCCCTTGCTTGCGAACTAATTGAACTTTTTTCAAGATCAAAGTCTGCGTGGATAAACTAATTCAGTTAGCCTTATCAGTCTCAATAATGTGTTTCCTTCGAACACTGAGTTAAATAAGCCATACCCATTTGCTTATTATCCTGTGGACTTGGTTCTGTTCAATTCTATGTCAGGCTTCCTCTGTTTGTGGCTTTGTTATATATCGATTTAGTCTTTCCTGATGCAAAGGATGCAGGTGAATGGGTACCACATGTCACCCAACCAAGATGCTTATGGCTGAGATTGTTTATACTTTCTTTTGATGTTATTCTAGTTAAAGTTTTATGCCATCAGCTGTGATATTGAGAAGGTGGTTTGCTTGAGTGTGATAGAGTTGTTTTCATATTCTTCTTGCATCCTGCAGTCGAGAAACGGGTGGTCTTAATCGGATTATTGACCGTGGTAGCCGAGCTATCAATTTTATTCTTTCATCCATGGTATTCAATGTTTTCCCAACAATATTAGAGGTATATAAATTTATTCATTCCATCATTCAAGGCAGTTATTTATTTGATGAAAAAAGTCCTACTTAGTCATGTTGCTTTTAAGTATTATTCCAACTACATTAACATGAACCCTTTCAGATATCAATGGTATCAGGTATACTTGCATACAAGTTTGGAGCACCCTTTGCATGGATCACTTCACTGTCAGTGGCTGCATATATTGCCTTCACCTTGAGTATTACCCAGGTTATCTACTTGCTGAAACCCATCTATTCTTTGTCTTGGCATTGTCTGTTATTTTGGGTTTCATGCCATTCTCCCTCTTTGAGTTGTTCATTTGTCATACTGGAGTGGCAGCTAGGTGATAGCTGATATATCAGTAACTTTTAGCGAGTCCAGCTCTCAAGTCTTTTGTTTCAAAGTTCCTCTTCATTTGTATCTTGCAGTGGCGAACTAAGTTTAGGAAGGAGATGAATAAAGCTGATAATGATGCAAGCACAAGAGCAATAGATTCTCTTATCAATTATGAGGTAAGCTTGTGTTCCTTTATACCAAGATTATCTTATCTGTTTATGTGCAATACAGTTGATTGTGCTGGACCTACTCATTTTTTTTCCAGACTGTTAAGTACTTCAACAATGAGGTCTATGAAGCTGAGAAGTATGATCACTTTTTAAAGAGTAAGTCGTATTGCCTTATGACTTTTCTTTTGTCATTTCTTAAGCTCTTCTACAACAACAACAACAACAAACCCAGTGTAATCCCCACTAATGGGGTTTGGGGAGGGTAGCGTGTACGCAGATCTTACCCGTACCTTATAGAGATAGAGAGGCTGTTTCCGATAGTCCCTCGGCTCAAGGAATTTCTTAAGCTCTTCTGTACTCTTAATTTATGGTGTAAGTTGTGTATACGTTGGGTGAATCAGAGTGCACCAACTGTGATAAAGTTTAACACAGTTTTGTTGGCAATTAGTCTAAATGTACATTTCAGGAGAAATCATTGAATTTTAAAATGATTAGAGTTTCGTGATAAAGAAAAACAGAAATCATTGTGCTTTATTAAGTTTCACAGAGTGGCGGTACCATGTTTATATGGCTTCCCTTCAACATAACATGGGTTTGCTTCACCTTATCAGAAAAAGAAAAACATGGGTTCACTTCACTGAGTGTACACACTTTGCTCTGGAATCTAGCAATGAGGTGGCAGAAGAATATGTGCTTTCTCCCAGTGGTTCAAAAACTATGATATATTTGTCGGCTTTTGACATACAAAACTTTGATGTTGCGCTGTTCCTCTCCATTTTCTTTTTTCTGAATAAGCAATCATGATATTATGTGGTTGTCTCCAGGATATGAAGATGCTGCCTTAAAGACACAACGCAGTCTGGCGATGTTAAACTTTGGGCAAAATGCTATATTCAGTATAGCTCTCTCAGCTGCTATGGTTTTATGTTCTAATGGGATTATGAATGGCGTCATGACTGTTGGTGACTTGGTAGAACTTTTTTTCCAATTATTTTAGCTGAGTGATTATTTTCTCTGCAGTGCTAGCACTCTAATAAGAAACATTACTATTTTGATAGGTCATGGTAAATGGGCTGCTGTTCCAGCTATCTCTTCCGCTGAATTTCCTTGGTAGCGTATATCGTGAAACTGTCCAAAGTCTAGTGGACATGAAATCAATGTTTCAGTTACTAGAGGTATCAGCTAGCTTCCATGATATCATTCATTGTTTTGTTTCACTTGCTAAATACTTTTGTGTTATGTAAAATATTATAAAGGAAACAGTTAGTCAAGTAACATCAAACTTTGTAGCGGAAAGATAATCTGCAAATGTTTTAAGATTTGTGGTCCAGATGATGCCTCTAGAATGTTGTGTTCTTGCTTCCTAAGTTCATAATGAGATATTGTACCTCATGAGAAATTGTGCGTTAGGGGTCAGGCTTCTTTATATCGGCAGGTTAAGAGAATTGGACATACAAAAATCATAATTTTCTTACCCAGTCAGGATAGGATCTGAAAGATGATAAAGTTGGCTCTTTTCTGGAGTAATTTCTTCTTGGTCCGTCTTGTATGCTGTGGTACCGACCACTATCTTCTCTTCAATTTCATCCAGTCTTGCTGTGATAAATCCTGTCTCTCTCTTGTGTTTCTTTCCTTGCCGACTGATAATATTCTTCTCAAACTTGAGTAGCTCGAAATGTTGAAAGAGCATGATCTCTCGAGGCCTAGCATAATTTCGTGACTTTCAGAATAAAGTGGAAGTTGCTATAAAATGGAGTTATCTTTTTATTTATTTATTAAGTTGCATAACTATTCATCGACATTTATCATGTCGTTGTATTCTGAAGGGATTAGTATGTTCTGAATTATCAGATGTGTCAACTTGCAATGTATTAAGATTATTTTCAGCTATTTTAGGAAGAAAATTTGTTGAGTTGTCCCACATCGGTGGGATTTGAGGTCCTTGGTATCCTTTTATGGTCTTGGACAATCCTCACCTCATAAGCTAGCTTTTGGAGTTGAGTTAGGCGCAAAGTCCATTTAACATGGTATCAGAGCCAGATCCATCCCAATTTATTGGTACCGATGTTGGGCCCCTATTTATGTTGTTCATGCTCCAGTTTGCAGGCCTGGGCGGGGGGGTTGAGTTGTCCCACATCGGTGGGTATGAGGTCCTTGGTCTCCTTATATGGTCTTGGGCAATCCTCACCTCATAAGCTAGCTTTTGGGATTGAGTTAGGCCCAAGGTCCATTTATCATAATTGTTGGTCAACAAGGATTGCTACACTAATGCCTTCTTTTGCATTGACCATTATCTTGTTCAGTATTCTTTTTGTAAACCAAGAGAAGCTCCGTTAATGTGCACCAAGATGGTGCCAAAGTCTCCATGGATACAATTGTTAAACGTTTAGTCTCCAAACATCTATCCACATCTCTCTTTATCCGTTGCACTGTTAGTATCATTCTGATAGTAGAGCTTGATGATACAGAAGTGTTGATTTGGCCACAAACACATTTATTCCTCCTGTCATGGCACGTCCTTGCAAAACTGAACCATCATTTCATAAGCATTGAAAAGAATGACCACCAGAAATACATCAGACACTCATGGAGGAACAATTTTTTCTGCTATAGCATTTATTCATTTATGTGATAGTATTACATTGCGCACATATTCTCTGTGTCCTGTGCATATGTAGAATTGTTTTGAGCAGATCTTTGACTAATATGTACAGGAAAGAGCTCAAATCAGAGATGCAGACGATGCGAAACCTCTTAAGTTAAGTGGGGGTAGCATTCAATTTGAGAATGTTCATTTCAGGTGCATATGAAATTCTTTCTTCTTTTGTTATTTGGTAAATGATATATGGATTATTGATTGGTTTTACTTTTCCTTGTGCAATGTTTTCACCTCAATCATCAGTTTGTGCACATTCTATATATATATTTAGATAGGTAGACAAACATTATCAAAAATTCTGGTGTGGTGATCTCTGATGTACTGTGAGAAGGTATACTCCGTTTAAGAAAATTATATATTTAAACCCTGGAGATGTATATTTAGAACTAAGCTTCACTGTTAGACTGGTGTCTTAGTTGAATTTTATCATTTGGGCCTGCAATGAAATTGTCACATGCTGCCCCAGGGCTTAGTTCAAGTGGCAAGGGTTGAAGGACTTGTGATTCGAGCCCTACGTCATGCGAACTAAGTCTGGTATATAAGTGGAGAAGGGTAGAGGGGCGGCCCATTGTCCCCGAGTTGCGAAGGCTGCGGTTGTTCCTAAGGGTTTGCCCAATGGATTTCTCAGTCATTACTCATTAAAAAAGAAGATATTGTCACATGTTAGCTTAGCACTCTTGCTTGTCGGTTATTGCAGTTTGCGTTTGTGGCTACTTGTGATTGGACTTATTCTTACTCATCTTATTTATGATATAGTTCGTCTGATGTTTGCTTGTAGCTTCTCTTAGGAAACAAGTGCTTTTGACAGTATCATACCCCTTATTTTTTGGGGTAAAGAGCAGTATCATACACCTCATATCAACGTCATGTTGATTAAGTCAACTTATCTAACATTCCCACTAATTTTATGTCTCTGTTTTGCATGCCTAGAGCCATTTCGGTTAGACAAGAGTAGATGCCAAGGGATTTCTTGTAGGAAGAAAGGAGGGGGAATATAAATTCTATTTGGTAGATTGGAAGAGAACTGCATTTCTGTTGACAGAAGGGAGCTTATGGACACAGTGCATTTCTCTTTTTGACAAGGTAATAATCTTATTGGTATAGTGGGGTGAGTCGGTACAAGTGGTAGAGAATCTATACAAATATCAAGTTCTGTATAAAGAGACCCATTCATCTATACTGACAGGCATCTCGTGGGTGCTCCAAAAGTGTAAAAGAAACAAACATTTGCCCTTATTTGTACAAAGGTATTTTTTCGCTCCTTCAAAAGCTCTCCTGTTTCTCTCTCGAAAGAACCCATATGAGTGTGGGTGGGGCTACATTCTGTGCCCGCCATTTTCTTTTCCTACATCTGAATGCCAAACTGAACATGACATCCTTAACCATAGCTGAAGTGCTGGCATCACCGCTGCTTCCACCATAGCTTATTCACTACTTGGTTGTGCACCAATAGGTGATTTGCATCCTCTCCCATCAACTTGTACATGTAACACCAATAGAGAATTTCTACCTTTTAATGTAAAGTTGAAGAAAATGATTGTGGAGATTTCCCCATGGGGAAAATGTTATATTGTAAGGTAATGATTGCCAAATATAGCGTGGTTAATAATGGCTGGTTCTCGAGTGAACCATGGAGTATGCGTAGGGTAAGTGTATGGAAGGGGATTATTAAAGGCAGAAATATGTCGGTGGAACATGTTGGGTTTGTGGTGGTAATTGCACAAGAGTTTGCTTTTGGAAGGAATTATGGTGCAGGAATACTAGTCCAGAGTAAAACTGCCCATAGGCTTATAAGTTGGCAAATGATGAGGCTGTGCTGGTGGATTGTTTGGAAAAGGAGGATCTGGGAGTTACATGAAATATTGACTGCTAGAAGTAGGACAAGATGTAATGGAGGGTATAGGGATGAAAATTGTTTTGCTTAAAATCATGCTACCGGGAGTTAATGGAAGGAATCGGAGAAGGAAGATGCATCAGAAAAGATGTAGGCACTAAAACACCAGAAAAGAGTATTTTTTTCAAATCGTGTGCTGTAAGGGATGCTACATTGACCGTTTATGAACCTAATGAGGAGGAAGAGAATCACTTTATCATTTCTCAGGAAAGGAGGAGAATCATGGTCAGTTGGTGTTATTGGTGCAAAGAATGTTGCTAAAATATAAATGACATTTTCTTTTGCTCTGCAAACTTACTTCATAGTTGAGGAATTTTGCATATTCATTGTTCAATATGGCATGGGTTTTACCAAGCACAGTTTAGGAGACATCACCAAGTTGGAGACAATGCAAATTGAGGGAAGAGTGGGAGTGCTACCTGGAGGAAGATGCTGTCCTGTTATTTTTGTACAGTGTTGAATGACAGGACAGAAGCTTGTTCCATGATAATGAAAGGGATATGAACGGTTTGAAAAGTTTCCTTACGTATTCAGTTGATGTAAATAGAAGATCCCTACTTGTATAGGTTATTAGGGTAACTTATTAGCTAACTGAGGTTGAACCACTCATTTTTATACATTTTTTTTGACACCATCTTGTCTGGTATTAATGAAATTCCTTTGATTTATCTATAAGATATTGCAGGGGAAAAGATCCTAATTCTTCTATTTCATAGTCAATGATCATTTGTTTCTGCCCATATAAGCACTTCCATGTCAGGGCTTTTGAGCTTTTTAATTTCTCGTCACATATCCATCCTAAAGCAAAGCATGTGTTATGGGCTTGTTTACAAATCTTCCTAGGTAGCAATGCTGATGTGACATTTTAATGCGTTCCAAGTACGTTTTTTTCAAAAAATGCTTTCCAGGTACTTTGGAAGTAGGTGATTTCCAGAGCTCTTTAGGTTCTGCAGCTTCGGTAGTTAGGTTGATGTACAGCTGCTGCTCTTCATTTGAACTGCAACTTATCATGATTATATTTGCTTAAAGTAGATATGCTTGCTTTCTCTACTGTTCCACCTGATGGACTAATGATTGTGCTTACTGATCCTTGTTCTTTTCATTTTTTCATAGTTATTTGACGGAAAGGAAGATTCTAGACGGGGTTTCTTTTACTGTGCCAGCTGGAAAAAGTGTAGCTATTGTAGGAACGAGTGGTAGTGGTATGGTTTCTGTCATTGTTCGTTATTCTGTTTCAACTTTTCAGTTTTATTTATTTATTTTGGACTTAATAGTTCTGTAATCTAGCGACTGTCCATTTAGGTTTAGCATATTAAGCAAAGCGAGTTATCTCAGTTAGCAATCTAACTGACCTGAGTGAAAGGTATATCCGAGTAGTATAGGTCTTAGGATGGCATTTAAAGGAAGCAATTTGTGGCATAGGATGCTGAAGCCTCTAGGATTCTTAAATGAGGGATAAATTTTGAAGTCGGATCACTAGAGATGCTCTTATAAGATGTTTATAATATGCCCCTTCCTTAATCAAATTGTATAATTTTGTATGCTTGTTGAAGTTTGACCAGTATGATATAATATAGTGTAGGACTTCTGCTGCAAACAACTGAACAGGTCATTCTTGTTTTGCTCTTCTTTTTGTTGAGAAAGCTTTCTGGAAACATATTCTTGCAATCTAAATATGGGCCTACCCCAAATCCCGACCAATTTAAGGTGCCTCTTAGCTGACTGAAATATTCAACCTTTTTAAGAGGGCACTATGAATTTTCAAGTGTGGGATCTCCTAGAAATTTTTAAGTTTGTGTAGAACCTTTGATTACGTACAATTTGCTTATTGTTTATGCTTTTTAACGAGCCCTGATCCGCCCGCATATTACTTTCTATGACAGGCAAATCAACCATTCTTAGATTGATCTTCAGATTCTTCGACACCCATTCTGGAAATGTAAGATTAATCATTGTGAGATATTACTCATCTACATATGCTCAGTTACAACTTACTAGCGGCCAAATCATATTGCTTGGGCCTGCTTTTCATCACAATGTTTGAGAGCTTTATGGTGTGTCTTATCATGTTAAACTTGGATTTTTTGCCTTAGTATAAGTGGTTGGTCGGTTTGCACTTCTTTACTGTAGAACAATAAATTTGGATCAATTTCCTGGCTAATGTTTTCCTGAAAATGATTAATTTTTCAATTATTTTATGATCACTTTTTAATCATTAATAACAGACAAAAAGGCCTTAAATGGCATGCATGATGATGAAACTGGTATTTCGCATTTGCTTAAGAGAGAAGACTGACCGACAAAAACTACAAACCATATGTTGACAAATCATTGACTGAATTCTCTTTGCAATGTTTGTCAAACTGCTGAATAGGGAGTTTTATTGCGATGGAAATACGAAAGGCATATAATTTAAAGAATATGTTTGTAAGAAGGAATCTGGACAATATTTACATCTATCTTTGTCCATGTGGTTGATGAACCCTACTTGTTAAGGTTGCGCTCTCGTTCACTGTTCATAAGGCACTTTGCTAATTCATGTGCTGTGGAAGCCGAATTTCCAAGTTTATGCACCCTCGTAAGTTAACATTAGCAGGGACTGGATTCTGTCATATTCCACATAGAATTATGTTGATCCTGTTTTGCTGCATGTTTAAGTGATTAAAATATTAGAACACATAAGATAGAAGTGAAGAGGTAATGTAGATAATTGCACATGGAACAGTGAATTTACGTCTCAGGCAAAAGTTTTCTTTTTCTTGTTAGATCTTTCAGCTTTTTGGTGGCATTTTGCTCTTGGCAGGTAAAAATAGATGGTCAAGATATTCGGAAGGTTACACTTGAGAGTCTTCGGAAATCTATTGGCGTTGTTCCCCAGGATACTGTAAGTTGTCATAAATTATGTAGCTTAATATTCGTTGTGGTCCCTGTAAAATGCGTGGGTTGAAAACAACCATTTCTTTGTTTTTCCAGGTCCTATTCAATGATACTATATTTCACAATATCCACTATGGACGGCTCTCTGCCTCTGAGGAGGAGGTCTGTTGAGAATTTTATATTTGCTTCTATTTCAACCTTCAGTTGCTATATTATCTGAGTCTCCCCTGTTATCAAATGAAATGTTTCAATAAGGTGTACAATGCTGCTCGGCAAGCTGCAATCCATGACACTATTATGAAATTCCCCCAGAAGTATGCTACAGTGGTGGGAGAACGTGGACTTAAGGTGAGTCCCTTTTAGTCCCCCATTTTCTCTATTTATGTGCAGGAGCATGTGTTGGTACCTTTAGGTCTATCCTTTGCCCCTCCGTAATCATGTTGAAGTTTATCCATGTAGGTAGGACATGGAAGAGTAATCATGTCATAGTTGGCGCAAAATCATATGCATCACTCATTAAGATAACCCATGTTGATAGTAGGTTAAAATTTGATCTTCTTCTAATTGTCACTAAAGATTTGTCAGTACAAGTCAACATTCTCCATTTGGATTTGAAGTTAATGTTTTCGGTTATTTAGAGTTGCAACTTGCCAGCACAGATTTCGGGTTAAAACCAGACATTACACCTAATTCTGCACTTCTGATCTAAGTTGCTCAGACACGAGTGCGGATCTAGAGGTCGGATCCTTCGAGATGTAAAGTCTAAGATTCGAGGATACGGATCCTAATGCCGATACAAGAGCGAGGATCCATCTAAAAATAATTCAAAAAAATAAAAATATAAAAATATCTCTAAATTATGAGAAATTTTGTGGAATACTTACATATAGCTTGTAAAGTGTGATTTTCTTTTTTATTATCAAGTTGTAGATAAGTAAAGGATTGATTTCCTAGATAAGGTATGCTATTTTCTTCAAATTTACCCTGGTTTTGGTTCTAATTTCGGGAATCAAATTGTATCTCGTCTCAAATATTTCCATCCGTCATGGTCAAAGTACCCAAAATTGTTTGACCAAATCTTGTACGGATCCCATACCCACACCCATACTAGTGCCGTGTCGACACGGGTGCGGCACCTAAACTGCCGTGTCGGAGCAACTTAGCTTCTGATGTGATCTTTCACCTAAATCAGGTATGCAGGAAGGAACTATTAGTGTGAGAGTGGTAGGAGATACAAATGAGTTTTCACGATTATAGGGTTTATACCAGGGATTTTCGTTAAGCTCGTAGTTGCTTATCTAGATCTACTTATGGATGAGCTAACTAACAATATACAAGATGGGTCTCATGGTATATGCTCTACCTGCAGACGATATTTTGTTAAACTATGGAGTTAAGGAACCTCTCAAGGTGGTCATTTTTTCATGGTTGGTGGCAAGAGAAGCATGTTTAACACAAGAAAGCTTGAGAAGAAGGGGGGTTCCATTTATGCATTAAATGCACACTTTGTGGTACAGCTACAGGAACCAATAGCCATTTGTTTCTTCACTGTCTATGGCAACTTTTTTTTAATATTGTGGCCTTAAATGGAGTATGCCAACAAACGCTTGTTATCTGTTGAACTGTTGTAATTATAATAGGGGTATAGTGAGACAGAAGAAATGGTGGAGATCGGTTCCTATTTGCATATGGTGGATTGTCTGGAAGGAGAGAAATTCAACAATTTTTGAAGACAGAAGCAACCCCTTACAGAATATTAAAATGAAGTGTTTCCTTTTGTTTCATTTCTGGTGTAAAGATAGCTTTTAGAGGAAGCAGAATCTTTAGTAGATTTAATTGGTACTCTGTAACCTTAGGTCATCATAGCTGGGGTCTGCTCTTTTTGTAAATATAGCTCGGCACTGCTTTCGTGCTGTTTTTTGTTCTTATTAATATATATATATATATATATACAAGTTACCATTCCCAAAAAAGATATTTCAGGAGAATGTTATGACAGATTAAGATGAAGCATATAGAATCAGAATAGGATGGTTGAAGCAGAGAAGTGCTACAGAAATGTTATGTGATAGGGGAATTCCTACCAAAGTGAGTGAAAGGCAAGTTCGATCAATTGGTTGAAAGACCAACAATGTTGTATGGGAGTGAATTTGTGGTTAACATGCTCTGATGTTAAGATAGATGTGCGGTTGTACAAAATCAGAAAAAGATAAGATCACTTGAGATGATTTGTCATATTCTTTTTTTTAAATAAGTTGGTCTGTCATATTCTACTTCGATCTCCAGATGTACCGGTCCATTGGTGTAAAACCTGGTGGATTGAGGGCGTCAAAAGAAAATGAGGTAGACATAATACCACGTGGAAGGAGTTGCTTGAAAAGACCTACAATCTCTTGGATTCCAAACAAGCTCAGCGAAAAATAGCGGACAATAGAGAGAAAGATTCGTATAGGGGATGCCAATTAGTGGGAATTAAGACGTAGTCATGTGGGTATGCTTACTTTACTTTAGGTCCAATTTCTACTAGGAGTCCTTTAATCGTGTCAGAAATTTGTATGCAGTAGAAGATGTAGAAAACTTCTAGTGTCAGAGAACTACATTTTTGAATATTGGATTGAGAAGAGTCTGATGGAGCGACATGAATACTGAGAATCCATCTAGCTGACCAACTAGCTTGGGCTTGAGGTATTATTGTTGATATAGGGAGTGTAGCACAATAAATGAGATATCATTTTGGGATTACATAGTACTCCCTATCCAACTATTTTTTTTTTATATACAGGACTTGCTTTTCAATTCGAAAGTTATATATGCCACTGACTAAATGCAGGTCTTTCCTTTTCTTTCTTTCTCCTGCAGTTAAGTGGTGGCGAGAAGCAAAGGGTTGCACTAGCGCGTGCGTTCCTTAAAGCACCTGCTATATTGTAAGTTCACCTGTCACCCTTCTAGTATAAAGAAGTGTTGTTGTCTCAGAGATTGCTACCAACCTTCATTTTCTGTATGTTCTCATAAATTAGTCCTTACTTTCCAAGTAAAAGAACCTGAGGTTATAGAACCTTTAAGGAATTATAACATTTGTGTAGCAAGGTCAATTTAATTATGAGGATTGGGTATTTGAGACAAATAAGAACTTTTTGGGAAGTGTCATACTCTGCTGTTTCACTGTCAGAAACAGTTTCTGGAACGTTTGGAGTCAGATTTTTCCTGGAAAGACAAATTAAATAAGCAAATGTATTGATTTTATTACTTTTGGATTGGATATTTAGGTTACAATTTGGTGGAAGCTACAACGAATTGTGCTCCCCTTGATCATCTCTTTTCTTGGTGTCTATACTCATTTGTTTTTCCCCAAAAAAAAAAAAAAAAAAAAAAATACAGCTTCCTTTCTTTTCGGTTCCTTTGCTTAACTCAGAATGTCGTTTTTACCTTCATAATACACATTTAACAGACTTGTCTCCGGTGTTTAATTTTACCTGCTCTTAATACTGGCTTACTGAAGGCATATTAGGAGAGACTTTTTGCTCGGACAGCTGAGACAGTTTATCAAAGCCATTCCCTTTCCAGAATGTAACAATGTTTAGGCCATTGTTTCAAGCATGTCTTACATGATGAAAAATTCAGATGTCTCTGCTTGGTTGGTTCTGCCTATCTTCTTTGGCGTGCATTTTCTTCATTCATTGAAGTGCACTTTTTCTTCATCCACGTATAAATATTGTGTTACTGACAGGCGAGAGCATATATTTGCTTCGTGTGTCATGAAACGTGCTTCTTTTATTTTTAGTTGCTCAGTAAAACTCCGTTATCAGAATCGTGAGTTGATAGCATTCTAATGTTGACTCTAGGCCTTATTTCAACCTGGTAATACTGGGCTGATTGTCGTTTTAACTGGAGGTTAATATTTTCAAACCAGGCAGCAAAAGCTTTGACTGACCATCTATTAACTGAGAGAGGATTGTTATTAATTTAATATCTTTATCTTTTGCTCTTCCTCTAGGAAATTGTTTCTCACCCTTCTTTTCCTTCTCTGTTAGGCTTTGTGATGAAGCCACGAGTGCACTTGACAGCACGACAGAATCAGAAATATTAAGTGCTTTGAAGTCTCTAGCAGACAATCGGACTGCAGTTTTTATTGCCCATAGGCTCACTACAGCTATGCAATGTGATGAGGTTTGGTTCTAGCAAATATATTTCATGAATGCTCATTCTCCAATATATATTCTTATTTTTTGATAAGTTCAGGGATTAAAGTATTGTACTCCACATCAAATTGAATATTAATTGGAGGACAAGATGTGCTACTGAGATGTACAATGGGGATGGGGCATCAAGAAATTCAGTATTCTATGCATCGGATCAGATAGTCCCATTGTCCCAATTAACCTACTTATTTTTTTGGCTGACCCAAAACTATATCCACTCTCGTAATAGTGACTTTTTCTCTGCACTAGTACTTCATAATATTCTACATTTAAAGTCTAAGGACCCTCTCTCCTATTGTGTACACTATTTTAATTCCTTAATAAGTTAACGTTTTTACCAACTTTCACTTGGCTACAGTAACATTCAAACTCTTACCTTAATAGTAGTCCGCAGATCAAATTGAAACCAACTTTAGGACGTAGGGAATATTAGCTAAATTTGATTTCTTTAAATAAATAAGACGACCACTGATATAAAATGAACAATTCGGAATAGGAGTGCATTACCTTGGTATTTTGGGTGGTGTGTAGTATGTTTCTCAGAAATTCACCAGAATTGTGTTGCTACAAATTGTTCTCTTGTAACTTATTTCATTAGAACCGTGGTTACAAAATTTCCTTTTTCTTCTTGGACCTTGCTAAACCAGAGCAATATTTAGTGTGTAGTTGTTGAGAACATAGTCCTTTTTGTTTGAAGTTATTAGAATTAATAGACAACGATAGGTTATAAGCTGTTTAACTATATCACAAACGCAAATGTATTTTTTTGTTAGCTTTTTGGTGCAACATGGCCTTTGTAAGCGATGTAGATTCCATGTTAGATATGATCGAGGCATTGCACACTTTGTAATTTTAACAGACTTAGTGCTGTATTACCATTTATAAAATATCGTTACTTATTAAAAAAAAAGTATATCACCAACACAAAGTGTTGAATATAACATGCGGTCCTTTCAGTCGGCATTTTCCACAACTGTGGTTCAAATATGTTGTATCTTGAGTTTGTAAAGTTTAACTTACCCTTTTTACTAGTTCATTATAAATATTGAATGTGTAGTCATGATTATCAGATCGTAGTCTTGGAGAGTGGGAAAGTGGTGGAACAAGGGTCGCATGAGTTTCTTCTATCTAGGGCAGGGAGGTATGCACAACTTTGGTCACAGCAGAACACTGTTGATGGACTCGATGCAGCGATCAAGTTAAACGCATGAATTTCCCCTCCTGGTGTTTCAAGAAAGGAAAGACATTACTCACTTCACCAGCGAATTCGGCCCAATCATCTCACTTCTTCAACTCCAATAAAGGGTATCAATTTCTGAGCCACTTTCACCCTCGTTTACCATATTTAATCCCTGATGTAGTGGGACAGGATTTGTAGGACAAAGAAGCCAGGCCCCATGTTAGTTCATACGAAGGAAGACAGGCAAATTTCGTGGTTCTCCCTACTTCCTGTTTTATATGTTTCTTGCATGGATAGAGCAGGTCAAAGTAATCTTCTCAATGATTATATTTTGGACTACAGTCATCTAGTTTTGTTAGTGATACCTGCGATTAATCGGAAGCAGCTATGTATTATATGTACTGTTAAAGTGCAGTGTTCATTTTTTATTTTTCTGAGAGCCGAGGAGTATGAACTCTAGGATTCATTCTTTGGACTTTGTAGTCATCCACAAACACACATTACATTGTGCGAGCATCTTATATGCACTTACCCTGATATGAGGTAACTCCGTCAGTGAAGGAAGGCATCTTACATTGCCTTAATTCGATATGTTTCATAAACTAAATTTTAAACATTGTACTACTAAACGTCTTGCTGTCTGCAGCTGAAAATGAATGTTGGATTTAGAGAATAAGCAGATCTAATTTTTTTATGTAAACTTAATCGCCACACCCCATCCCTGCCAAAAAGAGAATGGCATCCAAAGCATAAATCTACCCAAGATGCTGGCTAGGGGTAGCAAAACTAGTCCAAGCTCATTCGACTCACCCAACGTGCACAGTATTTAACAGGTTGGATGTGAGATTTTTTTGATGGATTTTTGGGCTGAACATGTTTTAACCCATAGAATAAAATGAGGGAGGACAAAAATATCATACTGGGAGGAATATATGGCTATCTTTGCCTCCCACCTCAGGCCGTGACGGCACCTAGCTGTACTTGCTAAGCAAGTGTCACGACCCAAAATCCAGCTAGCCGTGATGGTACATAATCTAATTCGCTAAGTAAGTCAATTAACAATAATCCAATTCAAATGAGATTTACCAAGAAAGCAAATGATGAAATAACTGATCTTTTATATAAGAATCCCAAGGATTGGTAGTACAAATCATGAGCTTCTAAGATTTAGAGTTTACAAAGCTGGTACGAAATAAATACGTCATCTGTTCGAATATACATAGCCAGATTTATAAATCTAAAGCTACCAAGAACAAGAGGCAGCTATAACCGAAACGCAGGTACATCTTCAATGCTAGCTCCCCCCATACACAACAACAACGGCTCCAAAATCTGCACGCAAGGTGAAGAAGTGTAGTATGAGTACAACCTACTCCATGTACTCAATAAATAACAAATCTAACCTTAGGTTGAAAGTAGTGACGAGCTTGGACAACAGTCAGAGTCAACACCAATAGCCAAGAGCAACTCGTAATAATAAGATAAAAGCAGTACAAGCAATAACTCAAAGATATGATGCTCAACTCGTTCACAATTACGAAAAATAGGCATACTTTTCATGTATAACAGTAACCCAAATCTTTCACCGAAATCACCAAAATGTGAGTAAATCTGAAAAACAGTATTTTTCCCAAAAATCTTTCAACAAAATATGAGATATTTCATTCTCAAATAACATGAGGAAAGTACATCTTTATGTCTACATGTCAATGTGCATGTGAAGTCATGAATGTCACAATACTGTACAACATAAGGAAATGCATCTCTACGCTTATATGCTAAGTATGCATGTCAAATGTAATGCATCACAGTGATGAACTCATGACTCACACTCTCAGAGTACTCAACCTCACTGTCTCACACTCAATCACTCGGTATACTTAATCACTCGGCACCCGACGCTCACTGCTGGTATGTTAGACTCCGGAGGAACGGATCCTACCCAAGCGCTAATACAAGCCAACATGGCCTGCTGCGACGTGCAGCCCGATCCCATCATGAATCAATAAAACCTACTGCGATGTGTAACCCGATCTCATCACGAATCAATAAAACCTGCTGCGATGTGCATCCCGATCCCATAATCATCACCCAAAATAGGCCCTCGGCCTCACTCAATTATCAATCTCTCCAGTCTCTCGGGCTCACAAATCTCATGCCAATCAGCACAACCAATGATACATGGTGTAACAAGAAATGATAACATAGACTGAGATATGATATGCAAATGAATGAATATGACTGAGTATGTATTGCAATTTAAGAGAATAAGTCAACAGCAGAAATGACCTCAATGGGTCCCAACAGAATAAGCATATAGCCTAAACATGATTTTTAATATGGATCACAACTCAATTACTCTAGCACGTCGAAATTTTATGGTTAGAAACAAGATTAGGTAACCACAGTACCACAATATCAACCAAGTCATAATTCACATGGTGCACGCCCACACGCCCGTCACCTAGCATGGGGGTCACCTCAACACCAAACATATAACACATATATTCAGGGATTCATACCCTTAGCACCAAGTTTTGAAGTGTTACTTACCTCGAACAAGTCGAATCCAATGCTGAGCAAGCCAAACAATACTCTAGAAATGATATCCCGCGCGTACCGACCTCCGAACGGCTAAAAACTAGTCAAAAGCAACTCAAGAACATCAAATAATACCAAATAAAATAAACCCAATCGATAAAGGTGGAATCTTTAATCAAAAGTCCAAAGTCAACCAAAAGTCAAACCCGGCCCGTACATCAGAACCCGCCAAAGCTCACAAAATCCGATAACCCATTCAATTACGAGTCCAACCATATTGGTTTCACTCAAATCCGACTCCGAATCGATATTCAAAATCTAAGAACTCATTTTAGGGAAATTTAGACAAAAAACCTCAATTTCTCTTTTTATTTCACAATCCAAATGACAAAATTGAAGATAGATTCACGAAATATTATCAAAATCGAGTATAGAACACTTACCCAATCCATGTGGTGAAAATTGCCTCCAAAATCGCCCAAATCTGAGCTTCCCAACTCAATATATGACAAAATGAACCAACGCTCGAATTAACACTGTTCTGCCTAGACCTTTTCGCATCTGCAATAAATGAACCGCTTCTGCGACAAAAGACCCGCTCCTGCGGAAGTACACTGAAATCCCGACCTCTCGCACCTGCGGGACAATATTCGCTTATGTGACATCACACATGCGATCCATCATCCGCTCCTGTGCTCCAGACAACCGCTCCTGGGCTTCCGCAGATGCGCTCAAAACTCCATTTCTGTGATCCTTCCTCACCTAGCCATTTCCCGCTTCTGTGACCACTTGTCCGCATCTGTGTCCATTCTTCCGCAGATGTGGAAACACCAGTACCAGGCCCCCCTTTAGATATGCAACATGAAGCAAAAATGAACCGAACCACGTATGAAACTCACTCGAGCCTCTCGGGACCCCGTCCGAATATACCAACAAGTCCCATAACATAAATCGAACTTATTCTAGGCCTCAAATCACGCATAACAACATCGAAACAATGAATCACACCTCAAATAAAGCTCAATGAACTTTTGAACTTTCAACTTCCAAATCTTGTGCCAAACCATATCAAATTGACTTGGAATGAGCTCAAAATTTTCACACAAGTACCAAACGACATAATGAAGATATTCCGATTCCCGGAACCACAATCCGAACCTGATATCATCAAAGTCAACTCCCGGTCAAACTTATGAACATTCCAAACCTTCAAATTGCTACATTTCGCCAATTAGTGCCGAAACCTTCTAGAAACATCAAAATGCAAATCCGGGCGTACGCCCAAGTCCAAAATCACCAGACGGACCTAGTGGAACCATCAAAACTCCGATCCGAGGTCAAATACGTAAAATTCAAATATGGTCAACTCTTTCAACTTAAAGCTACCTAGTTGAGAATCATTCTTCCAAATCAATCCCAAATCACCTGAAAACAAAAACCGACGATTCACACAAGTTATAATATATCATACAGACATACTCATGCCCTTAAACCACTGAGAGAAGTGCAAAGGCTCAAAATAACCGATTGGATTGTTACATTCTCCTTCACTTAAACATACGTTCATCCTCGAACCTGCCCAGAGTCGTTCCAAAGACATCAAATCGCCGTGTAACCCTACCATGCACATACCCGGGGGTGATCCCACATCACCCCAATCCATGTAAGTCTAACAACAAAATATAACTGAAGATCATTACTTTAACCTTAGCCCGTAAGCTTTAGAACCCAATTTCTAACATCTGGAATTCCTTACAAGACCCGAATCTCGCATCTACACACTGTATAAGTCTGAACAAGTTGTATCAAGCCATAACCATAACCATAACCATAACCAAAGATGAAATCACATGATATAACACACAACTCGCATACTCGTAGCAATAATTCCCGATCACAGTAGCTGCTCAAAACCAACCCGATACCGGTAGTTGATCATATCAAATAGAACCTCGTTCAAAACCTTCGTACGCTGCCGATGATGAAAGAAACACACAGAAACTCATAACCACTCATTAGATCAACAAGTCATGGAGCTCTCTCTCTCGTCCGACAAGAACCCAAGCCAAATCCTAAGCCGACTTCTGATATTATTCTTCCAAACATACCGTAATCAAATTCAATAGTATCCACTCTAGGTCCAACAACCTTATCTCATCAAACAACACTATTTTATTAACATGCCATACCAATACAACCTGAGGCCATAAACCGTGCAATCTGTGCACTAACAAGCAACAACTCAAGTGTACTAAACATGGAAAATGACTCAAATGGGAGAACCATCCCGCAGGTCCAACAAGTACCACCACAACGCAATGTTATGAACCCATCACATATAATAAGACCAAGACACACAAATCTAACACAAGGATCATATCCCAACATAATCCGGCTGCAATGTGTGACCCATCCAAACACCTGGCCATATGAAATACCTTAAGCCATAAAGTTCAAATCAACAACCACACGTTCAACATCAAGTACACGAAGTGCATGACTATAACCATGGAGGAACGAATAGCACCATATACCACAAAAAGGAAAGACCATAACCTAGGCGCAATCAATCAATCAACACCCCAATAACTATCTCGCTCGAATTCTGCTACAAGGCCTAAATGGAACCACATCATGTGTGCATATAACCAACAAATCACAACCCCTCGTAGCATAGAAGAGTAACACACAGAACATATCAGAACACGAACACGCTCAACTCTAATCGAATGACACACCTTTCAGCAATAACAATGCTGAGTCAACAAATCCGACCCGGTGTAGAATACATATCATTGGGCCTACAAATGGGACCCCAAATCAAATCCAGTCATCCCTAAATGGATAAATGGCCATCCAAAAGTCCAGAATGACCTAACCATAGCACGTACTACCATCTAGCTAACTTTTGCACATCTTCACAGTTCGCAACCTCGAAACAATCTGCTTCTGAGAACTCCCGGTCTTCAAATCCATAGAACACACGAATCACCATAGATGATCCCAACTCCACCACCCGAATGTCTAACACATCTCTCATACAAGATCATCCCATGAGGAATACTTCTATAATTCTTCCGTGCCACATAGCAGAATCTGAACATCAGTAGTTAATCAACCAGGCGAGTACCGCAATACCAGTGAAGCATCCATAAGTCTAAACACAATGCACCTTCTGAAATGCGCACCCTTCTCAGGCAATACCAAGTATTAATGACATTCATTCTAATCACCTGAAACTGCCCATACTGTCTATGAATTCATGAACTTCCTTTTGAAATTGAACCGTATACTTGCACATGCAAATCCTAATCTCACACACCACACCGCCTCTATCAGGCCATCACATAAAAACACGAGAACTTTATTAACAACTCTAAATCTCAAGCAGAATACATACTCAATTAGCTAGAAACCTTCTGCTTGATCCCATCAAGTAGAAAATCATAACACGCCACATACCCCTCATACCTGTAGATAAATCCATCTCAAGTTATGGCAGAAATCGTCGAGAACACTTCGAAACCCCTTTACACATAACCAAGCCATTAGAACTGAACCCCTCTAACTCAACCAACTCACGGTGGTCGCCAAAACCCAAGAGTATTGCCACAAAATACTTGTAGAGACTCACCACATCATAAGAACCAAAAGAACCAATCATTTCAATTATCATGCTAATCCGATCTACCACCAAGCTGTCCTATTTCTCCGAGTTCCATTCGAATTACAATCAAATTGACACTTCTCCTTACCAGAACACCACGATCCTTACCCAAAGCTCACCATAAGAGATCCTAGCATAAAACCACACCGCCCTAAGGCCCATAAGCCATTATTTTCCCTCTTAAGCCCCCCAAAAGTACCACAACCGGGACACCCACTCTGAAGAGACCTTCTGTGAATTTAAAGCCGATCCTTTGACCTTTCTGATGCTGAAAAATAGAATCCATAATGACACAGAAATACTACGACTCTCGATACCATCCAATGTAATCTCAGATTCTAGCCATATGTAAATCCTGAATATTCTCAATTGCCACATATAAATCTTGAACCCATTAGAACCTTCTCGAGAGTCATCTACTCTGCTCAAATCTCAATTGCACCGCCCAATCGGGTCGAACGACCTGTGCCCCATTAACACAATAACACCCAAAGAAGTAATCCACACCTCTAAACAACCGAGTGATTCCTTTTCTTGGTACATAACATTCAGCACGAACAACAACCTTAGATCATTTCCAAGACTCCCATATATCCATAAAGGGTAAATTCCTTACCCAAGTCATCCTCAAAATCGACCTCTGCAAGTCATAATCCACAAGTATGCCTCAGACCAAAACTAATACAACACGTAACCATGCAATCAAATCGTCGATAGCAGACTCCCCCACTTAGCTCAAAGCCATATATTCAAACACTCGATAACTCGGAATGCCCATACTTTATTACTTCCATAATACCGTAGTGCGATTCAAATAAGTCCTTCATAAGATCATGTAACACAAACCATATAATACCTAAAATCACCTGCTAAGCTCACATTCATCCTCGTGACGGTCAAATCAACTTTCTCAACCAATCCAAACTCAAATCGCAACACCTATACCCACTGGTAGAAAAGAAATCTCCCACACAACATCATAAAGATCACACATCCGTAGACTACCTCGCAGGAGATAACCTTAGCCTCAAACTGACATCTCTCTATACCCTTTCATGACCACAACTCCTATGCAATCACTTAATTTTCCTGAGTCTGAACTCATCGACAAGACATGCAAATCTACTTCGTTCCACAAATAAATAACATGAAATATCCCTCAACACGATCATAGCTCGAGACTGTACAACACATCAAGACAGAAATCAAGCATCCAATAGTCCTTTTCGCATCTCAAGGAAACTCTTCTCGTAACATTCAAACTATCTGAACACATCCTGCAGTCACATCATACTCGTCATATAGCCATCCCACCACTCTCCGAGCCATGAAATCCCACTCTCAGGGACACTACTGGACATATAAGTCCAAACGCACATGCTCACACAACCGAAACTATCGAGCCTAAGCTGCGGTCTAAACCTGGCCTCAATTCCTCCAGACTGGCCCATCACCAAAACACAGAAAATACATCTCATACCTCATCCACAGAATCACAAGCAGTCGATGCACAGCTGATAGCGAGTGCTATTCTTGGTTTACTAACAGTTTCTCAAGGGTAGAATTGAAAGTTTAAATTAAATTATTTTTAAATTTAAAAGGAGTCATTCCTTTTGGAACGTACAAAAAAGGAAATAGGTTCACATAAACTGGAACAGAGGGAGTACTATTTTTAGTTTACTATAAAGTATACCATGATTAGTTTGAGTATGGTATAACTGGTCTGTTCAATATTCTTGGTATATTACAGAGTATACTATGATTAATGGTTTTCCTAATAGTCTGGGTATACTACAAATTATACCACGATTATCAATTTCCTCAATATTCTTGGTTTACTATAGGTTATACCATAATACCGATTTTCTCAGTATTCTTGGTACACAATTATGCATAAGAAATCCAAAAAATACACAAACACAAGCATATAAAAAATCCATGAAAGTTGTGATATTAGAATATCTTTAAGGCAATTATTGAGCAATGAGCACAATTACACCACAAGATAAATTTAAGGCTGCATACAAGAACTTCAGAAGTTGTTTGCATATAACTCCAAAATGAGACATTAGACAATACTGCTACTCTAATAAAATGTTCATAAGCAAAATACAAACATTTCCAAAAGTGCAGTACTAACTTTTCGAATGCTCACAATTACAAAACTACTTTTCCGAAAAGGTTTACTATATATAGTGCTAATTTTCCAACGTCATCACTTATGACTACAACCTAAACAACTACTTCTTACACCTTGTGTTACGGCTTGTCGAATAACAAGGTTTGTCCAATCTACTGGTGGCCTCATCTTCACTAACAATATTTTCGACATACTTCTTCTTGCCATAGTGGTATAACAATGTTTCAAATCTAGTTCGACGATAATTAGAATCAAAGTTGTCTTTGTCTATAAGAATCTTCTTACCTTCAATGATACGCTCTTGGCACGACCCAAATTCCACCTAGTTGTGATGGCACTTAACCTAACCCGTTAGGTAAGCCAAATAATAGTTACACAATTTTAATGAAGATCATAAGTAATTAATAAATGAAATACCTGAGATTCTATACAATATCCAAAGTTATGAGCCACTAAGATTTAGATTTACAAAGCTGGTACGAAAATAAATACAACATCTGTTTGGAATATGCATAAACAGAGTACGAATCCAAACCACCAAGGACAAGTGGTAGCTATATTCGAAAAGGAGATACATCTTCAATGCCATCTCCCATCATCCACAGCAACTCAGCTCTAAGATCTGCACGCAAAGTGCAGAAGTGTAGTATGAGTACAGCTGACCGTATGTACTCATCAAGTATCAAAACTAACCTCGGCAAGGTAATAGTGGTAAAAATTATTAATGATACTCGCTAATAACCTTTCCAATCCATGAGTTTCACAAGTACACAGTAATGGTGCCATCTAATCATACAACACAGATAAAACCACATGGACGCACAAAGAGATAATGTTCTAAATCCGGAATCAGTTAACAATCCAGTATATAGAGTATGTGTCCAATATCACTAAATCATCAAACTTACATATAGAGAAGATAAGCGTGAAATTATAGATAATTCTTCATCACTTTCATATAGAGAAAATATGCATGGAACATCAATTAATCGTTCAACAATTTCATATAGAGAAGATATGCATGATTAAACAAGTCAAGTCATATGAATTCACATATAAAGAAGATATGTACCGCATCTCATCTCATCAAGTAAGGTAGCATATAGAGAAGATATGCATAAAGGCATGTATACACTCCAGAGCTAGCAAATAGAGAGGGTGGCCCTAGGGGGATGGATCCTTATCCACACGCTGCACGAACAACTCTTGTGCCAAAAATAACAATCGCACGGACAACTCACGTGCTAATAGTAACAATCGTACGGATAACTCACGTGCTATCAGTACAATCCATATCACACAAGAAACATGAATACATGTACATGAACAATGGATATCAAATTACATAATGGACTGCTATAAGTGACATGCTATGGTGTATGCCTGTGCGAAGTGTACTACCATAACTCAAATTAGGCAATGTCATCTCAAAAACTGCAGTTATCATGTTCAATAAGGAGATTAACCTATAAGTAATCTCTAACATGATCCAATTAGCTCATAAAGGGGGTACAAACATAAGAAATATAATAGCACGAAGCTTAGCAATCAGTTCGAGGCATATCATAGCCTAAGTACTACCTCGAGCATGAATAATACCCTGGTGCACGCACATGGGCTCAACCCCTCACATATGCGCCACCCATAGCATGAAGCCATCACTAATAACTCAGGCAACTAGTGCCTCGACCAAGTTTAGGTAATATACTTACCTCAATCATGCCAAATCCATAAAATGAAAACGCCTTCCCGCGCTAATCGATCTCCAAACAGCTCGAATCTAGTCAAAAGCAACTCAATTACATCAAATAACACTATAGGAATCAAACCCAAACGATAAAGGTCGAATCTTTCATCAAAGTAAACCAAAAAGTTAACCCCGGCCCACACCCTGGAACCCAAAAAAACACACAAATTCTGACAATCCATTCGAATACGAGTCCAACCATACAAGTTTCATCCCAATTCGACTCCGAATCGATATTCAAAATTCAACTATTTTCTTTAGAAAAGTTTTGCCAAAAACCCTCAATTTCTCTTTTAGATTCACCCGTCATATGCCAAAATCAAAGATGAAATCATGTATAATAATCAAAATCGAGTCAAGAACACTTACCCCAATCCGAGTGGTGAAAATCGCCTCAATCCGAGGTCCTAATCTCAAAATGTGATAAAATAAACTCAGAGTTGGAAAATAGGAGCATATACCACTGCTCCAAGTAAATCCTTCGCGTCGTGGGACCCACTTTACAATCACGATGCACCAAATGAACACTGCTAGAAAATACACTACGTGTTCGCATCACTAACCTCACAAACGCGGGGAAACAGATACCAAACTGTTGCAACGCATCTATCACCATGCGAATGCGAAGACAAACCACCAACTCCCGCTCTCAACCGCGATCGCGACCCCCTCTGCAAACGCAATGGGCAAGCCACTCAACCTCTGTGAACGTGACCCTCCAACCGCGAATGCGAAGAGGAAAAAGCACCCAGCTCCAACATACACATCACGATCACGATCTTCCTCACGCGATCACGTATAAGGCACAAATCACCAGAAAAATTAGAGAAACCTACAATCAACAACAAGGGGGAAATGGTTCGAAACCATCCAGTAACACACATGAGCCCCTCGGTACCCCATCTGAACATACCAACAAGTCCCAAAACATAACATGGACTTAGTCGAGGCCCCAAATCCCACAAAATAAAATTAAAACCACGAATTGCACCTTAATTCAAGCTTAATGAATTATTTCAAATTTCCAATTTACAAAGTTACGTCGAACACGTCTAAACAACTCGGAATCACCTCAAATTTTACACAAAAGTTCCAAATGATATAAAGAACCTATTCCAACTCTCAAAACAAAAATCGGAACCCGATAACATCGAAGTCAACTCCCGGTCAAACCTATGACTTTTCAAAACCATCAAATTGCCAACTTTTGCTAAATAGAGCCAAAACCTTCTAGAAACATCCACATATGAATCCGAGCATACGCCTAAGTCAAAAACCATCATGCGGACCTAATGGAACCATCAAAACTCCAATCCTTGGTCAAATACACAAAAGTTAAACTTGGTCAACTCTTCCAAATTGAAGCTTCCAAATTGAGAATCATTCTTCCAAATTAATCCCGAACCACTCGAAAACTAGAATCGATCATACACACAAGTTATAATACATCATACGAAGCTACTCAAGACCTCAAACCACCAAACAAAGTGCTATTCTCAAAATGATCGGTCAAGTCGTTACATTCTCCCCTACTTAAACATATGTTCGTCCTCAAACGTGCTAAGAGTCGTTCCAAAGCCATCAAAACACTGTATAAACTCACTAGTCATACCACGGGTGATCCTATGTCACCTCAATCCATATAAGCCTGTCAACACAACCTAACTGAAGGTTCTTTCTTTAACCTTAGTCCACAAATCTTGGGAGCCAAACTCCAACATCCAGAATTCCTCATAGACCCATTCTCGTATCTATACGCTATACAAGTCCCAACAAGCTGCATCAATACATAACTATATTCCAATATACAATCGCACGATGTACCACATAGCTTGTGTACTCATACTAATAACTTTTGACCACCATAACTACTCATTACTAAACCCAGTACCGGAAACATACTTCATATAAAATAGATTCTTGTTCCAAACCTACACAACACAACTAAGGATGAAAACAAATGTAGAAATTCATAACCACCCACCAGATCAATAAGTCGTGGAGAGCTCTCGCCCGACAAGAACCATAGCCAAAATCTAAGCTGACTAATGACATTATTATTCCAAACATACCTTAACCAATTCTTATGGCACAAATTCCAGGTCCAAAAATTGCATTTCACCCAGTGCAAGCTACTCGACTGATAGACCGCACCAATGATACCTAGAGCTACATACGATGCAATCCATGCACCAAACAAGCAACAACTCGAATATGACCAATGATGGAAGGAGAACCAAATGAGAGAAGCGTCCTGCAAGCTCAACAGATACCACCACAAAGCCTAGTGATATGAACCCATCTCACAGAGGAGAAACAAAACACACGAAAGAAGAATAAAGGATCACATCCTAACATAACTCCACTGCAGCACGTAACCTGATCCAAACATACCGGTCCACATGGATTACCCATTGCCCAAATTCTCCAAACACATGTATATCAATAGTAATCATGTGAAGCGCATGGACATAACCATGGAGAAACGGATAGCACAATATACCACATACATGAAGACCATAACCAAGGCGCAATCCACCATTCAACACCCCAAGAGCCATCTCGCTCGAATTTCACCACAAGGCCCAAACAGAATTGCATCATGTGCGTAAATAGTTAACAATATCACAACCCATCATAATATAGGAGAATAACACACGGAACATACTAGAACACGAATAAGATCAACTCTAGTCGATGGTACATCCCTCATCACTAGATGTGTGGAGTAAACAAACCCGATCCGATGTTGGATATACATTCTCATTAGGCCTCCCAATAGGCCCCTAAATCAATTATGATCATCTAAGAATATGTAAATGACCTTCCAAAAAGTCCGCAATAGCCTAACCATAACACATACAAGCAACCGTCAAAATCTTAACACACCTCCATGGTTTGTAACCAAGGAACAGTCCGCCTCTGAGGACATCTAGTCCCTAAACCTCACAAATACAGAAATCTCTATATCCGATCCCATCTCCACCACTCAAATAACTGACACATCCCTCAACATAATCATCTCACGAGAAACACTCCCATGAATATTCCGTGCCACGTAGCATATTTGAACATCAGCAGCCAACAACCAGAAGATTACCATAATACTAGTCAAGGATCCGCAAGTCAAAACACATGCATCTTCTGAAATGCTCATCCTTCCTAGGTGATACCAGATAGTATCGTCATTTTTCTAAACATCTGATACCGTCCATGCTATCTAGAACTCATGACCTTCCTTTCGAAATGGAGTCGCAACCTTGTACATACAAATCTCTATCCCACACAACGCACGACATCTATTATGATGTCATATGAAAACATGATAATACCGTTATCAACTCTGAATCATACAAAAACCTTCCACATGACCCCATCCAGGAGAGGAAAAAGAATCATAACACACAACATACTCCTCATACCTGTAGAAGACATCCATCTGTCACGACCCAAAATCTCAACCACGGGGCTGTGTGGAGCCTAACATCCACTTTCTAGGAAAGCCAACATTAGCTAAATAGTTATTCATTTAAAAAATTTAAATTAAATATTTAAGAAATAAGCTTGAAATGCTTTGAAATACATAACAAAATCCATACACACTCTGTCTAGTCTGATCCCAAAAACTGGAGTCACAAGTGAATGAGGTGCTAAAAAAATTTCAAACAGTGTCTGAAATAAAAATATAACTGCCCGAAACGAAATAAACAATAAATAATATAGGAAGGAGACTTCATGATCTGTGATTGCTGTGCAGCTCTACCTCAAGCCTCATGGAAATGAAGGATCCGAGAAATCTCTGCTATGCACTACTGGGTCCTACACTAGGATCTGCACAAGAAATGTAGAAGTGTAGTATGAGTACAACTGACCCCATGTACTTTGTAAGTGCCATGCTTAACCTCGACGAAGTAGTGACGAGGCTATGACCAGACACTCACTATAAACCTGTACCGATATAAGTGGAAAGCAATAACGCAGAAAAGGAACAACTAATTAACATGAAAATCTGAGTTAAGGATGAAAACAAAGGGCCCAAAATATCATTACTACTCCGTTTCACAACACAATATGGTAACAAAAAACAACAGCCAAGAATAACAACAATCATATTCTCTATTGGGGCACGCAACCCGATCCGCATATATAATACTAATAACTTTCCGAACCCATTTCAATATAAGTACTATTACGGTGTGCAACCCGATCCCATGTTAATATAAATAGCATTGCAGCGTGCAACCTGATCCATATATATGTAATCATACTGTTGCGGCGTGCAACCCGATCCATATACGTACAATGATACCACAATCAACTATGATGTATCTCACAACATAACACAATATGGAAACTAAACATATAAATTCTATAAAACAATCCAATATAGCGAAGTAGGTGAAATAAAAACAAGTAAGGCGGATCAACAAGTAACGACATAAGACAAGTAAAGCATTTATCTAATAACATGTAAAACCATCGAGCAAGTAAATATGGACAATAAATAAAGGTATGGATACATGGAACATGTAACAAATAGAGGCATGTGACAAGTAAAGACATGTATTGGACAAGTAACAAGTAAAGCATTAAACGAGTAATAACTGGGAATAAAAGAAGAGACAATATAATTGAAAACATGCAATTAAATAGTCTACCCCTGCATGCTTAAACCCATGAAAACGTATATACACTCATCACCTTGCATGTACGCCATCCCCATCCATAATCACGTAGCAAATAGACCATTAAAGACCTGATTCCCTCAAGTCAAAGTTAACCACGACACTTACCTCGTTCCGGAAAAAAATCAACAGTCAACCACGAATTTTCCTTTGGAACAAGCCTCCAAACCAATCCAATCTAGCCAAATAACGTTCAATAACATCAAAACAAGCTTTATAAACTACTAACAAATGAAAAAGGTTTAGTTTTGATCATAATTGAAAAAGTCAATAAAAATCATTCGAAGACCACGTGGTCAAAATCCGAGATTCGGACCAATTCCCGATTACCCATTCACCCCGAGCCGGGATACATGATTTGTTCAAAATACGACCTCAATTCGAGGTCTAAATCTCAATTTTACAAAATCCCTAAACTCCACCCAAAATCCCCAATTTCTACTTTGAAATTAATAGATTTGATGATAAAATTGATGGAAAAGTAATTGAAATTGATTGAAAATAAGTTAAAGCTGCTTCCCAATGAATTTGGGAAGCAATTCCTGTTCAAAAATCGCCTCTATGGATTTTAGGGTTGAAAAATGGTATAAAATGAGCTAAGTCCCGATTTCCCCCACTTTTACCCAGCTACAGATGCCGCAATTGCGAACTCTTGTTCATAATTGCGATGTTCGCAAAAGTGGACAATTGATTGCAAATGCGATCAATGCCATAGTGCCCCAGCTGTCACAATTGCGACTATTCCTTCGCATTTGGTAAAGACCCCATCATCGCAAATACGGCCAAAGCTTTGCATTTGTGAAGCTGTCTGCCCCTGGTCAGTGTCGCAGATGCAACGCTTGGATTGCAAATGTGACCACCCCTAGTACACGAATGCGATCATTTATTCGCAAAAAGTGAATTTCCAGCCCGCACCCATTTTTGCATATGCAAGACTAACATCGTAAATGTGAGGCTTGCAATTACAATTAAGTCTTTGCAAATGCAAGAACTGTAACTTCATACCAGCAACTGCTATGCATCAACATTTCCAAAATCAACCAAAATACATTCAAAACTCACCCGATCCCCTCGAGCTCCAATACGAACACTCACACAAGTGTAATAACATCATTCAAACGTGCTCGCTAACTCAAATTATCAAAATAACATCAAATATCAAGAATCGATCATTAAAACTCAAGATTTCAACTTTATAACTCAATTTTTCTAATTTTTCACATATGCGCCGAAACGCCCTCGGGTCACCCGAGACCCTAACCAAACTTGCATACAAGTCCAAAAACATCATACGAACCTATCAGACTTATAAAAATACCGATCCAAAATCGTTTACCAAAAACATTGACCGTGGTCAACTCAACTCGTTTTTAAAGCCAAAAATCACATTTTCTTTAAAATTTCATAAGCTTTCCGAAAAACTTTACGGACCATTATTACAAGTCATAAATCATCAAGTTAAGCTATGGTAGGTCTTGGTACATAGAAAAAGGAGCTATTACTCAAAACAACCTACCGGGTTGCCACATTCTCCACCTCTAAAAGAAACCTTCGTCCTCGAACGAACATAGAAATGTACCTGTAATAGAAAAAAGGTGTGGGTATCTACTCCTCATATCGGAATCGGACTCCCACGTAGCCTCTTCAATTGGCTGATCTCTCAAATTCACTTTCACAAAAGGAAATCTTTTAGATCTCACATTCGAATCTGCTAGTCTAGAATAGCCACCGGCTCTTCCTCGTAGGTCAGATTCCCATCAAGCTGCAACTTGAAGTATAAAACATATGACCTATCCTCATGATACTTCTGAAGCATGGAAACGTGAAATATCGGATGTACCCCTGCTTGGCTAGGAGGCAATGCAAGCTTATAAGCAACCTCCCCAACTCTCTCGAAAATCTCAAACGGGCCAATAAACCTCGATCTCAACTGGCCCTTCTTCCCAAACAACATCACGCCCTTAATAGGAGAAACTCAGAGAAGAACCTTCTCACCCTCCATGTAAGCCACATCTCGAATCTTTCAGTCTACATAACTCCTCTTCCTGGATTGAGCTATACGAATTCACTCCCGAATCACCTTAACCTTTCTTAAAACATCACGGACCAAATTTGTGACCAACAATATAGCCTCACCGTGCTCGACCCAGCCAACTGGAGAACGACATCACCTTCCATATAAGGCCTCGTACGGAGCCATTTGGATGCTCGACTAATTGCTATTTTTGTAGGTAAATTTTGCTAGAGGTAAGAACTGGTGCCACTGACCCCGGAAATCCATAGAGAATGCTCACAACATGTCCTCTAAAATCACAACAGTACGCTCATACTGTCCATCCATCCGAGGATGAAACATGGTACTCAACTCAACCCACGTGCCCAACTCACGTTGAACAACTCTCCAAAAATGTGAAGTAAACTGCTTGCCCTAGTAAAAAATGATAGAAATGGGTATGCCGTGTATGCAGATAATCTCCCGGATATAAATCTGAGCCAACCGCTTTGAAGAATAGGAAGTCATCACCAAAATGCAATGTACGAACATAGCCAACCGTTCCACAATAACCCAAACAACTTCATATTTCCTCAAGGTCCATGGTAAGACTACCACAAAATCCATATTGATGCGCTCTCACCTCCACTCTGGTATCTCTAAACTCTGACTCAACCTACCTGGTTTATGATGCTCGTACTTTACTTGTTGACTATTAAAACACTGAGAGACATTATCAACAATATCTTTCTTCATCTTCCGCCACTAATAGTGCTGTTTCAAGTCACGGTACATTTTCGTAACACCTGGGAGAATGTAATATCATGAACTATGGGCCTCCTCAAGGATCAACTCTCTCAATCCATCATATTCAAAACATAAATCTGGCCCTAAAACCGCATAACACCATCATCCGCAATCTCCACCTCTTTTGCACCGCCCCGCTGTATCGTGTCTTTCAACATCAATAAGTGAGGATCATCAAACTAGCGAGCCTTGATACACTCCAACAATGATGAATATTCCACAACACAAGCAAGAACCCTACTAGGCTTCGAAATATCCAGCCTCACAAACCGATTGGCCAAATCCTGAGGGTAATGTCCTCTCCACTACCGGTAAATATGCCAAACTGTCCATGCTCTCAGCGTTCCTACTCAATGCACCGGCCACCACATTGGCCTTCCCCTGATGATATAATATTGTGATATCATAGTCTTTCAATAACTCTAACTATATCCGCTGCCGCAAATTAAGGTCCTTTTGCTTCAACAGGTGCTGGAGGCTCTGATTGTCGGTATAGACCTCATATGGAATGCCGTATAGATAGTACCTCCAAATCTTGAGCGCGTGAAAAATGGCTCCAAAATCCAAATCATGCACTAAGTAATTTTTCTCATGAACCTTCAACTAACGAGGCACGTAGGGAATCACCCTACCAGCCTGCATCAATACTGTGCCAATCCCAATACGCGATGCATCACAAAACACAATATAAGATCCCGAACATGTAGGAAACACCAACACTGAGGCTGTAGTCAAGGTAGTCTTGAGCTTCTGAAAGCTCGCCTCACACTCATCGGACAATCTGAAAAGAGCACCCTTCTAGGTCAACTTGGTCTATGGGGCTGAGATAGATGAAAACCCCTCCAAACTGGCGATAATAACCTGCCAAACCCAAGAAGCTTCGAATACTGTGGCTAAAGTAGGTTTAGGCCAGTTCTAAACTTCCGCAATGCTTAGGATCCACCTTGATACCCTAGGAAGACACAACATGACCCAAAAAGGAAACCAAATATAACCAGAACTCGCAATTCAAAAACATGGCGTATAACTAACGATCCTTCAAAGTTTGAAGTACAATCCATAGGTGCTGCTCATGCTCCTCTCGACTGCGAGTATAAACCAAAATATCATCAATGAAGACAATCACGAAGGAATCTAAATAAGGCTTGAACACACGATTCATCAGATCCATAAAGGCCGTCGAAGAATTAGTCAAGCCAATGACATCACCAAGAACTCATTGTAACCATATCGAATGCGAAAAAATGTCTTAGGGAAATAAGAAGCCCTAATCTTCACCTGATGGTAGCCAAATATCAAATCAATCTTGGAAATCACCTTGGCACCCCGAAGCTAGTCAAATAAGTAGTCAATCCTCTGCAACAAATACTTGTTCTTGATAATGACCTTGTTCAACTGCCGACAATCTATGCACATTGTCACGACCCCAAATCTACACTGGCCGTGATGTCGCCTATCATAGTACTAGGCTAGCCAATTTACTGAACATCATACAAGGAACTTCCCATTTAAAACAACAACGCAACGTATTAAAAAAATCTTGCATGTTTAGTATTTCAAAAATCTGCGGATAATCAAAGAAAATATCTGAACAAAAATTCCCAAAACCCGGAGTCAATAGTCATGAGTGCTAAATAGAACATAAAATTTGACACGGTATTTCCTTAATAAATCAAGTCAAGAAAATGTAAATATGCGACAAAAATGAGAGGGAGAAGGGTGGGGCTGCGAACTCCATGGAGCTACCTCACAATCTCCGACCAGCTCCACTGAGAACAACTAAGTCTCACTCGATCCGGGCACCTGGATCTTCACACTAGGTGCAGGGATTAACGTGAGTACACCAACTCAGTAAGTAACAAATATAAATAAGGACTTGAGTGCAGTGACGAGCGTTAAAATCATGTAAATATCATATAAGAAATATTAGTGGAAAACAGTAAAACAAGTCAGGAAATCTACGTTCCGAAAGTTTCATAAACTCCTTTTTTTTCTTTTCCTTTTTCCAATCTCATGTAAAACATTTATTCAACATTTATAGTCTAGGGGAAAAAATACACAGAAGAGTGAAAACAGTAGTTTCATAGCAAATAAGCCCCTCGGGCACAATGTAACTCACAAATAAAGCCTCTCGGCCAAGCCTCTCAGTCACTCGTGACTCATCTCTCGTCAATCAGCACTCATACTCATCACTCAAGCTCAATAGGTATCACCTAATAACTGCTATGGCGTGCAACCCGATCCATAAATAGTCGACTGCGCTCACTGGGGGTGTACAGACTCCGGAGGGGCTCCTTCAGCCCAAGTGCTATATTGCTGCGGCGTGCAACCCGATCCAATATTTATAACGCTGCGGCGTGCAGCCCGATCCAATATATATAACGCTGCGGTATGCAGCCCGATCCAATATATATGTCGCGTGCAGCCCGATCCAATGTATATGTCGCTGCGGCGTGCAGCCCGATCCAATATATATGTATATATGTATATAACGCTGCGGCGTGTAGCCCGATCCATGACTATCCTCACAAATCCGGCCCTCGGCCTCGCTCAGTCATCACTCTCACAAGACACTCGGGCATCTCACCACGATCACACGGACTCAACCCAAAACATTTTTCATTTGTTAGAAAATAGGGTGATAAACAAGAATGAAAATGAACAAGTATAAATCATGACTGAGATTCTATCAAAAACAGTGTGAGAAATAATAGCAAAACGACCCTGAGGGTCCAAACATGTCGGCACAAGGCCCCAAACATGGCATGCAGCCCAAATATAGAATAAATCTCTAAAACACGAAGTATCATGTGATTTCAAATCAAATACGCGGCTTAATAGTCGCTATGGGACAGACCAAGTCACAATCCTTACAGATGCATGCCCACACGTCCGTCACCTAGCATGTGCATCACCTCATTTATCAAAACAGTACGAAATACCGGGGTTTCATACCCTCAGGTCAAGATTTACGTTCGTTACTTACCTCAAACCGGAAGAAAACTACTCCGTGATGCCTTTTCCTCTCGACTCGGCCTCAACGCGCTCCGAATCTATTCAAAAAAGATTTATATCATCAAAAATATGCTAAAGGGACAAAGCCCACTCGAACGTATCCAATTTACATCAATAATCCTGAAATTGACCAAATTCTACCCCCGAGCCCACGTCTCGAATTCCGATATAAATCACAAAACTAGAATCCTTACGCTTTCACGAGTTCATGCATACCAAATATATCAAAATCGGACCCCAAATGATCCTTCAATTCCTCAATTTAAACTCTCAAGTTTCAAGCCCTTAATCTTCCAAATTTCACCACTAAAACATGATTAAACAATGGGATAATTGCAATAAAAACAAGATACAAAGTCCATGTAGCTTACCTCACTGAATACACTTGATTCCCCCTTGAAGTCCCAACACAAAGCTCCTAAATCCGTCAAAAATGGTTAAGAAAATGAGAGAATTTTGCGAAGTCAACCTTATATAGTTTCTTTCCAGCGATATCGCACTTGCGACCAAAATCCCGCACTTGCGGAAAATCCCTCGCAGGTGCAGAATCTCACTTAAGCCCAAAATTTCGCATCTGCGGTCCTCAACACGCACCTGCGGGCCCGCAGGTGCGACCCAACTTCTGCACTTGCGCCCCCAGGCCAGGTTCCTCTTTTCCGCATCTCCGCCCTGCGGCTCCCCGTCCGCAGGTGCGGCCACACCAGAAGGCTTGCACCAACAGCCTTTTGCTGCATTTTCCCCAATTTCCAACCTTCCGAAATCAATCCCGAGCCCCTCGGGGCCTCAACCAAAAGTATCAACAAGTCATATATATATATATATATCCAACCTAGTAGAACCCTCGAAACGCTCAAAATAAAATCAAAACACCAAATCGAATCCAAATTCAAGCCTAAGGATTTCTAAACTTCCAAAATTTGCCAACGATGCCGAAACCACCCAAATCACGTCCGAATGACCTGAAAATTTGCACACACATCCCAAGTGACACTACAGACCTGCTCCAACTTTCGGAATACCATTCCGAATCTGATAGCTAATTTTCCACTGCCGACCAGAAATCGCCGAAAATCTAATTTCGCCAATTCAAGCCTAATTTACTCTGGACCTCCGAATGACATTCTGAACACATTCCTAAGTCCCAAATCACCGAATGAATCTATCCGAGCCACAAAACCCCCCATTCCGAGATCATTTACCTACAATTCAACTTTCAGTTGACTTTTTCAACTAAATCACCAATCAAAGAGACTAAGTGTCTCATTTCTCTTCACAACGAACCGAACCCGAATCAATCAACGCAATGCAACACAAAAGAGATGAACTAAACAAGAGCGAAGTAGAAACAAAAAGACTAAACTCTCGGAACGACCGGTTGGGTCGTTACATTCTCCCCCTCTTAAGCAAATATTCATCCTCGAACGGGTCTCGAAACATACCTAGAGCCTCAAATAGGTGGGGTATCTGCTCCGCATCTCCCGCTCAGTCTCCCAGGTGGCCTTCTCCATCGGCTGCCCTCTCCACTGCACCTTTACCAAAGCTATATCCTTAGACCTCAACCTTCTAACCTGACGACCCAAAATAGCTACTGGCTCTACCTCATAAGACATATCACCCTTAAGCTGAACCGAACTGAAGTCCAAAACATGAGACAGGTCACCAATATACTTCCGAAGCATGGAAACATGAAGAACTGGATGCACGCTCGACAAGCTAGGTGGAAAGGAAAGTCTATAATCCACCTCTTCAACCCTCTGAAGCACCTCAAAAAATTCCCAATGAACCGGGGACTCAACTTGCCCCTCTTTCCAAACCGCATAACACCCTTCATGGGTGACACATTGAGCAGGACCTTCTCCCCAGTCATGAAAGATACATCCCGGACCTTCCGGCCCGCATAACTCCTCTGCCTCGACTGCGCCGTGCAAAGCTGCTCCTGAATCAACTCCACCTTATCCAAAGCATCCTGTATCAAATTCGTACCCAAGAGTCTGGCCTTGCCCGATTCAAACCAACCAACTGGAGATCTACACCTCCTCCCATACAAAGCCTCATATGGAGCCATCGTAATGCTCTACTGATAACTATTATTATATGAAAAATCCGCGAGTGGAAGAAACTGGTTCCATAAACCCCCAAAGTCAATAACACAAGCGCGCAACATGTCCTCCAGAATATGTCTAGTGTGCTCGAAGTGCACGTCCGTATGAGGGTGAAAAGCCGTGATCAACTCAATCTGAGTACCCAACAGTCTCTGCACGGACCTACAAAACTGCGATGTGAACTGAGTACCTCTGTCAGAAATGATGGAAACCGGAACACCATGCAACCGAACAATCTCTTTGATGTAGATCTCAGTTAGCCACTCCGAAGAATAAGTAGTACCAACAGGAATGAAGTGCGCGGACTTAGTCAGCCGATCCACAATAACCCATATAGCATCAAACCTCCTCGAAGTCTGTGGGAGACCAACTACAAAGTCCATGGTGATCTGCTCCCATTTCCACTCAAGAATAACCAAACTCTGATGCAATCCATCTAGTCTCTGGTGCTTGTACTTGACATGGTGGCATTTGAGACACCGAGCTACAAATCCAACAATATCCCTTTTCATCCGCCTCCACCAATAATGCTGCCTCAGATCCTGATACATCTTCGCGGCACCTGGATGGATGGAATACCGTGAGCTGTGGGCCTATTCAAGAATCAACTCCCGAAGCCCATCTACATTAGGCACGCATACCCGACCCTGTATCCTCATAACACCATCATCGCCAATAACCACATCCCTGTCATCACCTCACTGGACCCTATCCTGAAGAACAAGCAAGTGCGGGTCATCATACTGGTGCTCTCTGATACAGTCATAAAGAGAAGACCTGGAGGCTACACAAGCCAATACTTGGCGAGGCTCCGATAGGTCCAACTTCACCAACTGGACCGCTAAATCCTGAACATCAAGTGCTAATGGTCTCTCAGCTGCTGGAAGATATGCTAGACTCCCCAAACTCTCTACTCTACGACTCAAGGCATCGGCCACTACATTGGCCTTCCCCGGATGGTATAGAATAGTGATATCATAATCCTTGATAAGATCCAACCATCTCCTCTAACGCAAATTTAGATCCTTCTGCTTAAACAAGTGCTGTAGGCTATGGTGATCAGTAAAAACCTCACAATGAACCCCATATAAATAATGACGCCAAATCTTCAAGGCGTGAACAATGGCTGCTAGCTCAAGATCATGCACCGGATAATTCTTCTCATGAGTCCTCAACTGGTGCGAGGCGTAGGAAATCACCGTACCCTCCTGCATCAAAACACAACCAATGCCTATCCTCGAGGCATCACAATACACGATATGAGAACCTGAAGCTGATGGCAATACTAACACTAGAGCTGAGGTCAAAGCTGTCTTGAGCTTCTGGAAGCTCTCCTCACAGTCGTCTGACCACCTGAACAAAACACCCTTCTGAGTCAATTTGGTCAAGGGTGAAGCAATAGAAGAAACCCCTCCACAAAGCGACGGTAATACCCCGCCAAACCAAGGAAGCTCCTAATCTCTGTAGCTGAGGATGACCTAGGCCAACTTTGTACCGCCTCCATCTTCTTCGAATCAACCTCAATACCCTCGCTGGACGCCACGTGCCCCAAGAATGCTACTGAGCCAAGCCAAAACTCACACTTGGAGAACTTTGCATAAAGCTTCTCCTCCCTCAATCTCTGCAATACGACCCTCAAATGCTGGGCATGCTCCTCCTGGCTACGAGAGTACACCAGGATGTCATCAATGAACACAATAACAAAAGAATCCAAATATGGCTGGAATACGCCGTTCTTCAGATGCATGAACACTGCTGGGGCATTGTTCAGCCCAAAAGACATCACCAAAAACTCATAATGGCTATAACAGGTCCTGAAAGCCGTCTCGGAAGCATCTGAATCTCGAATCTTCAGCTGATGGTACCCGGATCTCAAGTCAATCTTAGAGAACACCCTAGCTCCCTGAAGCTGGTCAAACAAATCATGAATGCGAGGCGGAGGATACTTATTCTTGACTGTAACCTTGTTCAGCTGCCTATAGTCAATACACATTCTCATGGAACCATCTTTATTCTTCACGAACAACACCGGTGCACCCCAAGGTGACACACTGGGCCGGATGAATCCCTTTTCTAGGAGTTCCTGAAGCTGCTCTTTCAATTACTTCAACTCCGCTGGTGCCATCAATACGGTGGAATAGAAATAGGCTGAGTTCCCGGCACCATCTCAATGCCAAAATCAATATCCTTGTCGAGCGGCATGCCAGACAAATTAGTAGGAAACACGTCCGGATACTCACGGACTACAGGAACAGAATCAACAGTGGGAGTCTCAGCACTGACATCCCTCACAAAAGCCAAATAAGAAAGACATCCTTTCTCTACCATGCACTGAGCCTTCAGGTATGAAATCAACCTACTAGGCACGTAATCAATAGAATCACTCCACTCGACTCTCGGACATCCCGACATAGCTAAGGTCACGTCCTTAGCATGAAAATCTAGAACAAAATGACATAGAGATAGCCAATCCATACCCAATATCACATCAAAGTCAACCATGCTAAGAAATAGCAGATCCACTCAGGTCTCCAGACCCTCAATAGATATAACAAACGACTGATACACTCAGTCCACAACAATAGTATCGCCCACCGGAGTTGACGCATGAATGGATGTGACTAGGGACTCGCGGGGCATATCTAGAAAATGGGAAAAATATGATAAAACATAGGAATACATGGAACCATGATAAAATAAGACCGAAGCATCTCGGTGACAAACTGAAACAATACATGTAATCACTGCATCGGAGGCCATAGTATCTGGCCTGGCTGGGAGTGCATAGAAACGGGCCTGACCTCCACCGGATCGACCTCCCCCTCTAGGGCGGCCTCTAGCTGCCTGACCCCCACCCCTCGCCGCCTGGGCGAGTGGTGAAGTAACTGGAGCTGATATCGAGGGCTGACCCCTCTACTGAGAAGGACCCCCAAGAAAATGAGGACACTTCCGCCTCAATATGACCAAACTCCCCACACTCGTAACAACTCCCCGGTGCTGGAGACGGGGGATGAAGGGAACCCCTAACAGCAGGATAACCTTTGGAAGAATCAGGCATAAATGAGTCCTAAATCGACGGTGCTCGAGATGAACTCTGGGCTGGGAGAGCCATAAATGATGGGTGCCCCTGATGAGAACTGTGAGGACCACGACCTATAGATTCACCATGATAACCTGAGCGGCCCGACCGAGCCTGTCTGAATGGACGATCCCTGCCGTGCTGGAACTGACCCCCGAATGGATACCACTATAACTACCAGATCCTCGAGGCCTCTTGGCCTCCCTCCCGTCTCGCTCCTGGCAGCGATCCGACTCAATCTCTTAGGTCATATCAACTACCTGCTCAAAAGTAGCACCCAACGCCCCCTCTCTGGTCGTAAGAATACGAATCTAATATGAGAGGTCATCCACAAATCTCCTGATCCTATCTCTCTCTATAGGGACTAGCCAAATAGCATGACGGGCAAGCTCAGAAAACCTAATCTCGTACTGTGACACCGTCATATCTCCCTGTCGCAGCTGCTCAAACTACCTGCGCAGCTCCTCTCTGCGGGACTCTGGAACATATTTCTCTAAGAAGAGAGTGGAAAAATGCTGCCAAGAAAGGGGCGCTGCACCAACGGGCCTACCCCTCTCATAAGCCTCCCACCAAGTGAATGCAGCCCCTGAGAACTGGAAGGTAGTAAACGAGACCCCACTGGTCTCCAATATCCCTACCATGTGAAGCATCCTCTAACACTTTTCTAAGAACCTCTAGGCATCCTCGCCCTCAGCACCACTGAAAGTCGGAGGTAGAAGTCTCTTAAATCTCTCCAACCTGCGCTGCTCATCGTCAGCCATAACTGGAATCACAAAATCCTGGGCCGGAACAACCGTCTGAACTGGGACTGCCTCCGAGGTCTGAAGCCCCTGAATAACCTGCTCAGTTGTACGGGCTGCTGGAGCCTGAGTGCCTCCCCCGACCTGAGAAGTAGTGGCTAAAGTAGAAATAGCGACTGCCTGAGCAAGACTGGTGCATGCAGTCAGAATCTGGGCCAAGGTCTCCTGAAGACCCGGAGTAACAATAGGCACAACTGGTGCATGAGCTGGTTCCACTGGAGCATCTATGGCTGGGACCTGATCTGGAACAATAGGCGGGTCTATGGGTACCGTCCCGGCAGCTGCGCGGGCTGCACCTCTACCTCTACCATGGCCTCGACCCCTTATGGGTCCCACTGGTGGCTGATCGCCCTGTCCGGTAGCGCATGTCCTCACCATTTGTGAGAGAATAAAAACAATAGAAGTTTAGTTTCTAGAATCAATAGATTCGCACGACAAGAATTCAAGAAATGTGAGATTTTTCCTAAGGGTTCCGCATCCTCTCGACGATAAGTACAGACGTCTTCGTACCGATCCGCAAGACTCTACTAAACCTGCTCATGACCGGTGAGTCCTATGTAACCTAGGCTCTGATACCAACTTCTCACAACCCCAAATCTACATTGGCCGTGATGGCTCCTATCATAGTACTAGGCTAGCCAATTTACTGAACATCATAGAAGGAACTTCCCATTTAAAACAACAACGCAACACATCAAAAAAATCTTGCACGTTTAGTATTTCAAAAATCTGCGGATAATCAAAGAAAATATCTGAACAAAAATACCCAAAACCCGGAGTCAACAGTCATGAGCGCTAAATAGAACATAGAATCTGACACGCTATTTCCTTAATCTATCAATTCTAGGAAAATGTAAATATGCGACAAAAATGAGAGGGAGAAGGGTGGGGCTGCGAACACCGTGCAGCTACCTCACAATCTCCGACCAGCTCCATTGAGAACAACCGAGTCTCACTCGATCCGGGCACCTGGATCTGCACACAAGGTGCAGGGAGTAACGTGAGTACACCAACTCAGTAAGTAACAAATATAAATAAGGACTTGAGTGTAGTGACGAGCGTTAAAATCATATAAAGATCATATAAGAAATATCAGTGGAAAACAGTAAAACAAGTCAGGAAATCTACGTTCCGAAAGCTTCATAAACTTCTTTTTTTTTCTTTTCCTTTTTCCAATCTCATGTAAAAAATTTATTCAACATTTATCGTCTAGGGGCAGAAATACACAGAAGAGTGAAAACAGTAGTTTCATAGAAAATAAGCCCCTCGAGCACAGTTTCTCTCACAAATAAAGCCTCTCGGGAAAGCCTCTCAGTCACTTGTGACTCATCTCTCGTCAATCAACACTCATACTCCGCACTCACGCTATATAGGTATCACATAATAACCACTGCGGCATGCAGCCCAATCCATAAAGTCGACTGCGCTCACTGGGGGTGTACAGACTCCGGAGGGGCTCCTTCAGCCCAAGCGCTATATCGAAAGCGTGCAGCCCGATCCAATATATATAACACTGTGGCGTGCATCCCGATCCAATATATATAACGCTGCGGCGTGCAACCCGATCCAATATATATGTCGCTCCAGCGCGCAGCCCAATCCAATATATATGTGTGTATATATATATATATATATAATGCTGCGGCGTGCAGCCCGATCCATCACTATCCTCACAAATCCGGCTCTCAGCTCGCTCAGTCATCACCCTCACAAGCCAGTCGGGCATCTCACCACAATCACGAGGACTCAGCCCAAAACATTTTTCATTTGTTTGAAAATAAGGTGATAAACAATAATGAAAATGAACAAGTATAAATCATGACTGAGATCGTATTTTCTATCAAAAACAGTGTGAGAAATAGTAGTAAAACAGCCCTGAGGGTCCAAACAGGTCGGCACAAGTCCCCAAACATGGCATACAACCAAAATATAGAATAAATCTATAAAACACGAAGTATCATGTGATTTCAAATAAATTTCGCGGCTTAATAGTCGCTATGGGACGGACCAAGTCACAATCCCTACCGGTGCACGCCCACACGTCTGTCACCTAGCATGTGCGTCACCTCATTTATCAAAACAGTACGAAATACCAGGGATTCATACCCTCAGGTCAAGATTTACGTTCGTTACTTAACTCAAATCAGAAGAAAACTACTCCGTGATGCCTTTTCCTCTCGACTCGGCCTCAACGCGCTCCGAATCTATTCAAAACAGATTCATATCATAAAAAATATGCTAAAGGGACAAAGCCCACTCGAAAGTATCCAATTTACATCAATAATTCCTAAATTGACCAAATCCGACCCCCGAGCCCATGTCTCGGATTCCGATAAAAATCACAAAACTAGAATCCTTACGCTCTCACGAGTTCATGCATACCAAATATATCAAAATCGGACCCCAAATGGTCCCTCAGTTCCCCAATTTTAGTTCTCAAGTTTCAAGCCCTTAATCTTCCAAATTTCACCACTAAAACATGATTAAACAATGGGATAATTTCCAAAAACACAAGATACAAAGTCCATGTAGCTTACCTCACTGAATACACTTGATTCCCCCTTGAAGTCCCATCTCAAAGATCTAAAATCCGTCAAAAATGGTGAAGAAAATGAGAGAATTTCGCGAAGGCAACCTTATATAGTTTCAGCCTAGCGATATCGCACCTGCGACCAAAATCCCGCATCTGCAGCGCCGCACCTGCGGAAAATCTCTCGCAGGTGCGGAATCTCACTTAAGCCCAAAATTCGGCATCTTCGGGGCTTAACACGCACCTGTGGGCCCGCAGGTGCGACCCAAATTTCGCACCTGCGCCCCCAGGCCAGGTTCCTCTTTTCCGTATCGGTGCAAGGCATTCCGCACCTGCGCCTTCGCACCTGCGGCTCCCCGTCCGCAGGTGCGGCCACACCAGAAAACCTGCACCAGCAGCCCTTTGCTGCATTTTCCCCAATTTCCATCCTTCCGAAATCATCAGAAATCAATCCCGAGCCCATCGGGGCCTAAACCAAAAGTACCAACAAGTCATATATCAATATACCAACCTAGTCGAACCCTCAGAACGCTCAAAATAACATCAAAACACCAAATCGAATCCAAATTCAAGCCTAAGGATTTCTGAACTTCAGAAATTCGCCAACGATGCCGAAACCACCCAAACCACGTCCGAATGACCTGAAAATTTGCACACACATCCCAAGTGACACTACAGACCTATTCCAACTTCCAAAATTCCATTCCGAACCCGATAGCTAATTTGGCACTACCGACTGAAAATCGCCGGAAATCCAATTTTGCCAATTCAAGCCTAATTCTACTCTGGACCTCCGAATGACATTCCGAACACACTCATAAGTCCCAAATAAACTAATGAAGCTATCTGAGCCACAAAACCCCCATTCTGAGATCATTTACCTACAAGTCAACTTCCGGTTGACTTTCCAACTAAATCACCAATCAAAGAGACTAAGTGTCTCATTTCTCACTAAAATTGACCCGAACCCGAATCAATCAACCCAATGCAACACAAAAAGATGAACCAAACAAGAATGAAGCAGAAATGGAAAGAAAACAAGGCTAAACTCTCAGAACGACCGGTCGGGTCGTTACACACATCCTCAACGATCCGTCCATTTTATTCACAAACAACATTGCCGCACCCTAAAGGGAAACACTCTGTCTAATGAACCCTTTGTCAAGAAAATCTTGCAACTACTTCTTCAATTCTTTCAACTCAGTTGGAGCCATACAGTACGATAAAATAGAAAATGGGCTGAATACCTAGAACTAAATCAATGCAAAAGTCGATATCCCTATCGGGTGGCATTAATCTGTAGGAAACACTAGGGGACTCACTCACGATTGGTACCGAATCCATAGAAGGAATCTCCGCACTAGAAGCATAGATAGCCAAATACGCTAGACACCCCTTCTTGAACATATTCCGAGCCTTCAAATATGAAACTATCCTGCTAGTGGAGTGATCAAGAGTACCTCATCACTCCAATCTAGGCAACCCTGACATAGCTAAAGTCACAGTCTTGGCTAAGGCTAACAAGTGGGTCGGTCCAAAATCGGGACCGGCCCGGGACCGCGACCCATGTTGGCTCTGGGCCTAAAACGGCTGGACCGTTTATAATCGGGAACGGGGGTGGGCCGATCTTCTGGGCCGGTCCTTAGGTTGAGGCCCGCGAGACTGGGACCATTTGAGACCAGGACTGGACCGGTCCTAGCAGGCCTAAACGGTCCTAACGGCCATAATTTTTTTTTAAAAAAGTGCCTGTTTGGGAATTTAAAAACTAGCCATTTCCTATGCCAAAATAGCCGTTGACTATTTACAAAATAACTATTTAACCCCCACAACTTTATTTTAACCCCAAACTTTTACACTTTTTCCCTATTTTCAACTATAAATACCCCCTCATTCTTTCATTTTTCTCACAAATTCATCAATCTCTCTCTAATTTTCTTCTATAATTGCTTACTTTATTGTTAAAATTTGTAAAAATTTATGAATTTGGTGAATTGAAGTCTTCAACGATAATTAATTTTCAACAAGTTATTCGTCAATTCGGTAAACTCGTTCCAACTCTTAAGTTTTAATATTATAGTTTTGTTTGTTTTATTTACTTTGTATTGTTTGATAAATTAAGATGGCTTATTCCTTAAAAAAAATATTTAATAAAAATAAGAGAAATTCCAAGAATGGTGAATATAGTGGCCAATCTGTTCCTCCTCTACTTCCCTTGGCTCCCACCCAAACCTGTTACCCGTCTTACACCTGCTATTCTTGATAGCATTACTAGTTTATTACAATTTATCGAGAGTCAATTTTGCCATAATATTGCACCCTGTGAACAATTAAACCATAAATATATGAATGCTATTTATGGTAATCCAAGTATTGATGAAAATGATGATGAAGAAATAGATTTTGATGAAATGCAACCAGATGATGATACACCCACTAGTCCTGCTCCTGAAGTTACCCAACTAATAATAATCCAAATGATGCCCCGTCTGACCCTCCTGCTATTGCCCCTACTTTTTCTAGACAACGTTCTGAACGGATAGAAACATCTGTTGTTTGGCCATTTCTAACTCAACTAAGAGAACAAAATAGGGTTAATTGTAAAACTTGTGGCAAAAAGTTAGCTTTTAAATATGTTGGAGGTCGGGGGGGGGGGGGGGGGGGGGGGGGGGAGGGGACGGGAAGTTTGTCTAGACACGTAATGCTACACCATCAAGATAAAGTTAGATATCTTCGTATGAGATCTTTGGCCGAGGGGACAAGTGTACCTAGTCAGGATGACCTTAGTACCGGGTCAAATGAAATTCAACCGAGAATTAACAGTATTACCGGTGGTTATTTATATTATGATCCAAAAAAAGATCGGGAAGAATTGGCAAAAATGGTTACTGTTATGTGCTTACCCTATAGTTTTCCTTCTAACCCTCACTTTGTGCATTGTATTAGAAAAGTTTTTAGTCCTACTTATAAATATTTTCCTCGCACAACCCTAAAGAGTGATATTTATAAATATTAACATGAATGTGAACAATATTTGCGCTATTTATTTACTCATATAGATTATCGTGTTTCTACTACAACTGATATTGGTAGAAGTGGTAATGGCTGTGATTACCTTACTATTACCAGTCATTGGATTGATGAAGATTGGATAATGCAAAAGTACATTATTGCTTATAGAATGATTAATTCACGTACACAGGGCAGTTTATTTCTAGCACGGTTATGGATATTTGTAGATATTTTTGCATTAGTGATAAAATAATGCCAGTTTCAATGGATAATGCTACTAGTAACACAAATTCTGTAGCGTTGCTTACGCTACACTAAGTCCTGCATTTGTAACATTTTTCATGTTAGATGTATTTGTCATATTTACCATTTAATTGTGGGTGATGGTATGCGAATTTTAAATGTTGAAATTGAAAAGGTTAAAATGGCTCTTAACTGGATTTTTTATTCAAACCGTAGAAGTAGACTTAGAGAATATTTTGAAAGATGCGATGAATTCGTCCTAAGAGAAAGAAAGGTTCCTAAACCTTGTCCAACTAGATGGAATTACATGCTGAAAGTTTAGTTGTTATATATGAATATAGAAACTCCATAAAATCAACGTTTAATGCTCATGTAAGTGATGATGATGAGCACCTTACAAATGCGGATTGGGCTAATGTTAAAATGCTTGTAGATTTTAAAAATTTCATATTGGTACAAATTAATTTTCTAGGAAATATTATCCTACTATTTCTAACTTTTTAGTTTATATTGCAGAACTTGCAAATTTGTTTGATCATTTTTCAGAGGGAGGGGAAATTTATAAACTTGCTATTGGTTCTATGAGAGAAAAGTTTTAAAAAATATTTTTTCCCTATTTCCTCTATTTATGGTGTTGCTGTCTTGTTAAATCATACTATGAAATTAGGAGGTCCTCAATTTTGGTATGAAACTGTTTATAATGGTTTAGCACTTGAAGATGAGGAGTTGTCTAAACTTTCGGACGCAATAGCCTCAATTAGGATAAATGCTCAAATTATTTATAATGATTATCAAGTTGCATTAGATCATGCTAGACAAAATGTTCCAACTCCTTCTTCTTCTGATTCTCAATCGTCTAAAAGAACTGCGGGAGTAAGAGAACTTAGTGCTTGGGCGGGGTTCAGGGTTTCTAGTACTAGTGATTTTTCACAACTAAATGAGTTTGAAGTTTATTTTTCACAGGGAATTGTGGAAGTGAATCCCGACGACTCCTTTAATATTTTGGAATGGTGGAAGGACAAAGAAAAACACTTTCCGATTCTTTCAAGGATGGCCCGAGACATTTTAACTATTCAAGCTTCAACAGTGGTATCGGAGAGCGCTTTCAGTCAAGCAAGACTTCAACTCGGTGATTATAGAGCGTCTATGAGGGAGAGCTTGGAAAAATTAGTACTTTTCAGAGATTGGATCTGTTTGGAAAGAAGAAATTTTGGACTTGCAGAATCACAACCAGAGGTAGATGAAGCTTACGAAGAAATGCTAGCTAAACTTGCGGAGAATGCTGCTTCGCCCGAAAGCGGTGATGACCAAGCTTCTTTTACGCCAACACCAACGGAAATTCCTCCGGACCTTGAAGGATTTATGAAATTTGTAAGAGATACCATGTAACTTGTATGAACAAAAATTAGTATGTAACTATGTATTATGAAACTTGTATTTTGGCACATCTTTATTAGTTTCTTTTTCTTCTCAATGGTGGTATTAGCACCTTGTGCTGCTCATTCCATATGGGGGAGGAAAACTAAGAAAGATATTGCCATATTTTTTTAATGCTATGATAAGATTATAACGCATTGCTTTGAATATCTCTTTACAATATTTTTATCTTTAAATTTGAATTAAAAAATTTAGGTCACAATTCTATAATATAATTTACAAGGATTGCCTTAGATATTTTTATTACCATTTTTTCCTCTAACTTCTATAAAATTTTAAAAAAATAAAAAGTATCCGTTGGGACCACTTGGGCCCACTTAGGCCCGGGACCGGCCCACTTAGCCAGTATAATTTGGGAACGACCCACTTAAGATCGGCCCACTTATCCCACTTAGGCCCGGGACCGGCCCACATACCACTCCTAGTCTTGGCATGACAATCCAAGATAACGTCATATGGGGACAACCAATCCATACCAAGAATAACCTCAAAATCCACCATATCCAACAACAGAAGATCAACTACAGTATTATAACCATAACAAGTTAGGAAACGATACCTATACACAGAATCAACTACCATGTAATCTCCAATTAGTGTAGACACCGAAACGGGAACATCAAGGGAATAACGTGGCATACTCAAATGTGAAGCAAAACATGAAGACATATAAGAATACGTAGAACCCGCATCAAACAACACAGAAGCATCTCTATAACAAACTAAGATAATATCTATAATAACTGCATCTGACGACTTTGCCTCAGGACTAGCTGGAAATGCATAACAACGGGTTGATCCCCACCAATCTTCCCTCCACATCTCCGACGATGCCTCCACCTCTAACTGCCTGACCACCACCCCGGGCTACCTAACCCCTCCCTTTAGTAGGCTGCGCGGGTGATGGAGCAACTGGTGCCAGAATTATTGCTCGAGTGCCTTGCTAGGGCATGCTGCTCCAAAATCTAGGACAATACCTCTTGATATGACGTACATATCTGCACTCAAAGAAACCCCTCGGCTGGTGTGACTAGGGAGTTTGAGACAGACCCTAACGACGCAAATGACCAGCGTAGTAACTCTGTAGCGGTGGTGCACTCATAGGAGCTGAAGGTGCACTAAATACTAACTGCTCGGCACTAGACCCATACACACCATGACTACTTGAAGGACCATGAGAAACTTGAAGTGCTGACTGAACTAGCCTGATAGGATGGCCTCTACCAAATGAACCCTTGCCTCCAGACAAGGCACCACTGAATCCTCCAAAATGACGGAGCCTCTTGTCAGAGGTCATCTCCCTAGCCTAGCCTCTGATGCACTCGATCCTCTTGGAGATCTCCACTACTCGGGTAAAATAAATATCATCCTTAGTCTCTCTGGCCATCTGTAGCCTAATTCCATATGTAAGGTCATCTATAAACCTCCGCACCCTCTCCCTCTCAGTAGGGATCAGGATAGCTTCATGGCGTGTATATCCACAAATCTGGTCTCATACTAAGTAACAGTCATGTCACCTTACTAAAGGCGCTCAAACTGACTGCATAAATCCTCCCTCTGAGTGAAGGGAATGAACTTCTCCAAAAACAACTATGCGAATTGAGCCCATGTGAGAGGAGGTGAACCTGCTGGCCTACCCTGAACATACACGTGCCACCACCTCTTGGCACAACCATGCAATATATTATGGCAACGGTCCAAGAATATCTAAGGTTCCTCATAAGGTGCACCACTAAAGTGAGGGGGAAACAACTTGGTGAACTTGTCCAACCTCTTCAGCCCCTCAACTTACATCGCGAGTCTCTCCCCGGGCTATGCAACAAAAACAGGCTGAGCCTCCCCAACTAGTAGAATTTCTAGGGTCTAATACCCGTGAACCATCTGCTCTAGAATGTGAGTAGCGGGAGTTTGGGATCCTCCCCTGGCCTGAGACATGGCTGGTGCCAGCGGAAACACACCGACCTAGTCCATACTCTCCATCAATCCAACCATGCAGACCAAGGCATCCTGAAGCACGGGGTAACAATAGACCCCTCTAGGACCTGAGCTGGTCCTACTGGCTGGGTCAGAACAAGGATCTCATCATCCTGCTCAATATGAGGCTCCACATCAGGTGCCTCTGTGCGTGCTCTAGGCTGAGCTCTACCTCTAGCTCTAACTCTACCTTGGCCCCGGCCCCTACCCCTAGTAGTGGCTGCAACCTGGGGCTCTGGCTCCTGATCACCTACAGATGTTGTACGTATTCTCACCATCTGTGAGAGAATAAGATAAGAATAATTCAAACTCAATGATAGAATAAAGACGCACGATAGAGAAAGAAAGTGAAATTTACTAAAGCCTTATAGCCTCTGGAAGATAAGTGCAGACGTCTCCATACCGATCCTCAATACTCTACTAAGCTAGCTCATGACTCGTGAGACCAGGCAACCTAGTGCTCTGATACCAACTTGTCACGACCCAAAAACCCAACCATGGGGCCGTGATCGAGCCTAACATCCGCTTGCCAGGAAAGACAACATTAGCTAAATAGTTATTCAATTTTACAATTTTAAAAGTAATTTTTTAAGTAATAAGCCTGAAATGCTTTGAAATACATAGTAGAATCCATACACACCCTGTCTAGTCTAATCCCACAATTTGGAGTCACAAGTGCATGAGCTGCTAAAAATACTTCAAATAGGGTCTGAAATAAGAATTTATCTGTTCAGAATAAAATAAACAGTAAAGAAGCTAGGAAGGGGACTTCAGAATCTACGAACACTATGCACTCTACCTTAAGTCTCCTGGAAATGACGAGTCCAAGCAATCTCTACTACGTGCTGCTGGGACCAACACCGGGATCTGCACATGAAGTGTAGAAGTATAGTATGAGTACAACCGACCCCGTATACTCTGTAAGTTCAGAACCTAACCTCGACGATGTAGTGACGAGGCTATGACAAGACACTCACTATAAACCTGCATAAGTAGAGAGCAATAACGCAGAAAAGGAACAACTAATTAACATGAAAATCCAAGATAAGGATGAAAATAGAGGGCCCAAAAATATCATCAGTACTCCATTTCATAAGACAATATGGTAGTGGAAAGCAATAGCCAAGAATAACCACAATACATCTTCTTTGTTGCAGTGTGCAACGATATCCACATATATAATAATAATACCGTTCCGAACCCATTTCAATATAAGTAGTATTGCGGCGTGCAACCTATTATCATGTCAATATAAATACCATTGCAGTATGCAACCCGATCAACAAATATGTAGTCATACTGTTATGGTGTGCAACCCGATATACATATGTAAAATGATACCACAATCAATTATGGTGTATCTCACAACAAAACATAACGAGGAAACTAAACGTAGAAATGCTCTAAAATAATCCAAATTAATGAAGTAAGGTGAAATAGAAACAAGTAAGGTGGATCAACAAGTAATGACATAAGACAAGTAAATCATTTATCTAATAACATGTAAAATCATAGACTAAGTAAATGCGGACAATAAATAAAGACATGGATACATGGAACATGTAGGAAATGGAGGCTTGTGACAAGTAAATATATGTATTAGACAAGTAAAGACATGTAGCAAGTAAAACATTAAACGAGTAATAACTGGGAATAAAAGAGGGCACAAAATAATTGAAAACATGCAATTAAATAGTCCACCCCCGCATTCTTAAACCCATGATAAAGCATACACACTCGTCACCATGCATATGCACCATCCCCACACATATATCATGTAGCAAATAGACCAATAAATTCCTAATTCTCTCTAATCAAAGTTAACCACGCCACTTACCTCGTTCCGAAACACAATCAACAATCAACCATGGATTTTGCTTTAGAACAAGCCTCCAAACCAATCGAATATAGCAAAATATCGTTCGATCACATCAAAACAAGCTTTAGAAACTACACATGAATGAAAAATGTTCATCTTTGATCATATTGAAAAAGTCAATCCGGGCCCACATAATCGAAATTCGATATTCAGACAAAATCCCGGTTACCCATTCACCCCTGAACCTAGATACGTGATTTGTTGGAAAATTTGACCTCATCAAGGTCTAAATCTCAGTTTTACTATATCCCTAAACTCTACCCAAAATCCCTAATTTCTACTTTGAAATTCATAGATTTGTTGATAAAATTCATGGGAAAGCAATTGAAATTGATTGAAAACAAGTTAAAGTCTCTTATAATTGAATATGGGAAGAAATTACTCTTCAAAAATTGCTTCAATGGAGTTTAGGGTTGAAAAATTATGTAAAATGAGCTAAGTCCCAACTTTCCCCACTTCTACCCAGCTGCAGATGTCGCAATTGCGAACTCTTATTCGCAGTTGCGATGTTTGCAAAAGCGGACCACTGATCACAAATATGTGATCAGTGCCAGAGTGCCGCATATGTTGCAAATGCGATTGTTCCTTCACATTTCCGAAGGACCCCATCATCGCAAATGCGGCCAAAGCTTCGCATTTGCGAAGCTGTCTGTCCTTGTTCAGTGTCGCAAATGCAACACCTGGATCGCAAATGCAACCACCCCTAGTCTGCAAATGTGTTCTTTTCTTCTTAAAAGCAAAGTTCAATCCCACAACCCATTGTCTCATTTAGGATCCTGACATTGCAAATCCGAGGCTCGCAATTGCGATCAAGTCTTCGCAAATGCAGGACCTACAACTTCACACCAGCAACTGCTATGCAACAGTAGTTCCAAAATCAACCAAGACACATCCAAAACTTACCCGAGCCCCTAGAGATCCAATACAAACATTCAAACAAGTGTAATGACATCATACACTCACTTGCTAACTCAAATCATCAAAATAACATCAAATATCAAGAATCGATCATCAAAACTCAAGATTTCAACTTTGAAACTCAAATTTCCAATTTTTCACATAATGCACCGAAACTCCCTCGGGTCACCTGGGATCCAAACCAAACATGCGTACAAGTACAAAAACATAATACGAACCTACTGATATCGTCAAAAAACCTATCTAAGATCGTTTACCAAAAACGTTGGCCGTGGTCAACTCAAGCCGTTTTTAAAGCCACAAAGCACATTTTCTTTAAAATTTCACATATGAGCATTTTGAAAAATGTTACGGACCACACAATCAATTCATAAGTCATCAAGTAAAGCTACGGGAGGTCTTGGAAAATTTAAAAAGGAGTTAGTAGTCAAAATGAACTATCGGGTCGTCACACTATCTTAAGCAGTGGTCGACACCGTCGAGAACTCTTCAAAACCCATTTGTACCTAACCAAGCCATCAGAACTGAATCCCTCTAACTCAACCCAGTCACGGAGATCACCCAACCAAAGAGTATTGCCACAAAAGACTTGCAAAGCCTTACTACACCGAAAGAACCAACCAATTCAAATACTATTCTGATCCAAACGGCTACCTAGCTGACCCATTTCTTCGAGTTCCTCTAGACTTGCCTTCAAGTTAACACTTCTCCTTGCTAGTACACTACGATCCTTAACCGAAGCTCACCACAAGAGGTCCTAGCATGAAACTACGTCGTCCTAAGGCCCACAAGCCATTGTATTCCCTCTTAAGCAGCCAATAGTACCGCAACCGAGATAACCACTATGTAGAGACCTTCTGTGAATTGAAGCTATTTCTCTAACATCTCTGATACTGAAATGTAGAATAACTAATGATATAGAACTATCTCAAGTCTCGACACCATCCAATGCAAATATCAGACATGAGCCATATACAAATTCGGGGAACCCCCCAAATATCACATATAAGCCTTTAGCTTGTTAGAACCTTCTTGAGAGCCATCCACCATGCTCTAATCCCAAATGCACCGCCAATACGCGCCGAACATCATGTGCCTCACCAACACACAAACACCTAAAGACGTAACCCCACCTTTAAGCAACCGACTGAATCCTTTCTCCTTGCACACTATATCCACCATGAATAACAAAGCCAAATCATTCCAAATTTCCATATGCCCAAAAAGTATAGTACATCATGCACCCGACAATTTCCATCCCCGCACTAACCTCGAAGTCATCCCCCTTGAAGTTGTAAATGATCCACAAATATGCCTCAGACCAAAACTGATGTAACACATGACCATGCAATCTGATCATCGATATCAGATTCCCCCACTTAGCTCGAAGCCATAGTACACATCACTCGATAACCACATCATTCTTCTTTTATAACTTCCATGATCTCACACTATAATTCAACCAAATACCTCAAATCATCTTCTAAGCGCATATACATCCTCGTGACAGTCATGCAAACTTCCTCAAGTGGTCCAAACTCAACTTGCAGCACATATAAATCACTGGTAGAAAGAAAGCTTCCACAAAAATATCATAAGGATCGCACATCCATAGACCACCCCGCAGGAGATAACCCACTTGCTTAGCCTCAAACTAACATCTCTCTATGGCCCTATCACGGTCATAAACACTATGCAATCACTTAATCTTCCCAAGGCTAACTTGTCAACAAGACATAATAATATACGTCATTCCAAAATGAGCAACTGAAATATCCCCAAACACACTCATAACTCAAGACTATACAATACATCAAGACAGAAATCAAGAATCCATAGTCCTTTTGCATCCCAAGCAAATTCTTCTAGTCACATCCAAACCATCTAAGCACATTCCTCAGTCACATAATACTTGTCATATAGCTATCTCGCAACTCACTGAGCCATCAATCCTACTCCTAGGGACACTACCAAACATATAAGTCCAAATGCACATACTCACACAATTGAAATTACCGAGCCCAAGCTGCGGTCTGAACCTGGCCTCAAGTCCTCCAGTTTGGCCTACCTCCACAACACAGAAAACACATCTCGCACCTCATCCATGAAATCACAAGCTGTCAATGCACAGCTGATACCGAGTGCTCAACATCACATTTTGGTGAATGGAATGAAACCGACGATATACGCTTCAAGCTGCAATAAAGTCGCACGATAAAGAAAGGAAGATGGGAAGTTTCCAATATGTATTATAGCCTATCGTAGATAAATATGAACGTCATCATACCAAAGCTAGGTAAGCAAAAAACAATAGTTACACAATTCTAATGAATATCATAAGAATGAAATAGCTAAGCTTCCATACAATATCCCAAGGATTGGTTGGTTAAGTCATGAGCCACTAAGATACAAATTTACAAAGATGGTACGAAAATAAATAGAACATCTATTTGGAATATACATAAACAGAGTATGAATCCAAAACCACCAAGGAGAAGTGGATCTATATTCGAAAAGTAGGTACATCTTCAATGCCCTTTCCTGTCATCCATAGCAACTTAGCTCGAAGATCTGCAGGCAAGATGCAGAAGTATAGTATGAATACAACCAACCCCATGTACTCAACAAGTATTATAATTAACCTCTACGAGGTAATAGTGGAAAGAATTATTACTTATACTTGCTAATAACCGGTCCAATCTCTGAGTTTCACAAGTACACAACAATGGTGCCATCTAATCATGCAACACAGATAAAACCACATCGGTGCACAAAGAGAAATGTACTATGTCGTTAGACCCCTCCTTTTGGCGCATAGTGATCATGCTCCGGTTCTTCACCAACAAAGTCGAGGGGTTGTCTTTCACCCTCGATCACCTCATCAGGTTATACAGCCCTCGCATCTTTCGAGGGTTGATCAAACTGTAACGTCAAGCGACCAAGGCATTATTCGCGAGCCCTGAAGAGGATAAAGACCGAGGGTGGATGGGTCGGTTTGTTCGGGTGAGGACCTGCGATCTCATCCCAAAGGAGAAAATGCCATTTCCTGAGAAATGGAACCCGAAGCGTAAGTAGCACTCTACTTGTTAATTTCCATGTTGTGTTTCATTTTCTGCTTTATTTAGTATCTTCTTTCGTCATGCAGCAGTTGTTTGGATTCCTCAGGGATCCCTGACCTCGAGAGCTGTGTCTGAAAGCGGGCTTCAACTTCTTCTTATGCTGAGCGCTGTTGACGCGACTTGGCAAAAGGCCGATGGGAAGCAAAGAACCACGGTAAGCTTCCCCTTTCACATATCTGACGCATTTCGATATTTCTTTTCACTTACTTAACTTTTTCTTGTGCAGGCTTGAGCAAGGATGCATCCCTAAGGCCTATGTCTAGTAAGGAAGAGTCTATGGCTCCGGATCCAAAGCCAGGGAAAGACAATACAAGAAAAAGCGCCTCGACCTCTGGACCCTAAGCCCAAGAAGAAAAAGAGCTCGATCAAAAAATCGAGGACTGAGGCTGCTGCTCTCCCTTCCCATGTAGTTCAGGGACTAAGGGATTAAGAAGAAGAAGATGAAGACGGCGACTTGGTGCTGGTGATCCGAGTGAGGAAGACTGTTGAGACCTCCAAGGCCGCTAAATCGGTGGCGGTTGATGAGGCCTCGCCTCGTGCTAAAGAAGTTCCGAAGAAAGATTCGAGAAAAGTCCCCGAATGATCCGAGGCCGAGGCTGCCTCTCGTCAAATGACAAACATACTAGAGGGGGCTGGTCCCGAGACCCCTAGAGCTGAACAGAGCGCTCCGAGTGACTTACTTGGGGAAATCACAACAGGTCACTCACCATCCCTTCCTGCCTTTTCCGAAGAGGCTATACGGGATGCACAAACCATAAGGACTCCCGAAATAGGTGGAGTTCAGGGTGGGGCGGATCCTTTTTGGGATTGCTTTACCGAGGTCAGGATGCCTCCAATCTTAATGATGCATCCAACCTCTTCGAAGAGTCCCAACGTCTTCTGAACCGAGTAAGCTTGAATTTTGTTGATGTAACTTTATTTCGATTTTCCTTTTTCTGTCTAACTCCTTTCCTTTTTCATACAGGCTTTCTCTAGGTCCCGGGCTGAATTGAGCCAATACGAGGCCGATCTCCAAAGGCTTACAGAAGAGAGGAATGCCCTCGAGCTTCACTGCGGGCAGAAAGATGAGGAGATCAAGGACCTCCGAGCTGATTTGGCTAGAGCTCGTAAGGAGGAAACCGAGCTGAATGAGCAGGTAATGATTCTTTTGAAAAAAAAACAAGCTCGATTTAGGGACAAATGCTAATGTTTCAATGTCATAGTTGCAGAAAAATATTGAGAGTATCGAGCTGTTCCGAAGGGAGGTCGACCAAGTGAAGGAAGACTCCTACAAGTGGAAAGAAGGCATGGACCTCCTTGCTGCGGAGGAAGATACTGCCTTGGCCCAGTTTTCATCAACCGAAGCCCAACTTCGAAGTGCGAATGAAAGGTGCTCGGCCCAGGCTAAGAGGGTTGAAGAGCTCGAAGCTCAGCAGGCTTCTGTACTCTCAAAAGGCCCAAGCTGAGGCCGAAAAAGAAAGGGCCGAGGTTGGTAAGACGGTGGCCATATATCTGGCCGATACCGAAGTTGCTCAAACACAACTAAGGGAGATTGCCGATTGAGAACAATAGATTGCCGAGCTTGCCAAATGCCAATCTCGGAGAGAGACTCTCAAGGAGATCCATGCCCGACGTTTCGACCTTTCCGAAGAGATAACAAAGGCAAAGGAGCATGAAGCCTATGCTTGGAAACTTACCTTTTCTAACAATGATGATGACGACAACAAGAGTGGGTCCAATAATGATGAGGGACTCGAGGAAGAGGCTGCCCCCGAGGAGGAAGTCAACCCCAAACATAGCAAGGACCTTTGTATTTTTTTTTTTTTTTTTTTTTGTGTAGGACCCCGGTCGGTCCTTTGTAAATACCTTTTTTCATATATGTAAGAATATTTATTTTTTGAATTTCTTCTCAATTTGTGACAATTTAAATTTGATTTGTGCCTTGTAAAATTTTGATATACTTCATGCCTTGTAAACAATATGTTTGAGACTTCGGGTTTCAGGAAACTTGGCCGAACCCAAACTAATACTGCCTTTGTAGTTGAGTGAGCTCTTGCTCGAACTCAAAGTAGTCAAAACCTTTAGGTTTTAGTTTACTGAGAATGGACTCTCGAACTCAAAAATATAATGGCCCTTAGGCTCTTGAATCGGGATGATATGGCCTAAGAAGAATGACTTTATGCCTTTTCGGCTAAAAATTTAAAAATATATGAATTCTTTATGCCTTAGCATGAAGTAAGTTTATACACGTTGGGTTATTTTAGGATCTAATATTATCAAAAATCTTTGCTTTTTATGCCTTAGCACAAGTTAGTACTAAACGGTTCGATACCTCTTAAGGTTTTTCGAGGGCAGATATTATCGATGCCCTTTGATTATTTGCCGAGGGTAGCGTTTTTAAGCGGTTTACAAAAGAATTCGAAGGCCTATTTTCATTGCAGAATTCGGACGTCTTCGAGCCGCGTTAATTTGGTCGTAGCCTTGGGGTCTATCTCTTGGGATTATTTTCCCAATAATACTTTGAACTTGTTCAAAGTGTTAGTCCCCCAGTAGGGTGGCCTTGGCCTATAGAATTGAGGGTTGCCTCTTTGAGATCTTATGGTCTCGAAGTTAAATAGTTTGAACATGTCGATTTTTTGACGGCAGTCCCCGAGTACGAGGTTGATCGTTCAAAGTTTAGTTGCACTCGGCCCTTGAGCCAGTTTTTGCGAAACAATCATAGGTATAGATCTTGTAAAGTAGAAATTTCATTAAGGCATGAGATATCTGGTAAGGAAAAATACTTCTTTCAATAGTTCATACATGCGTACAAGTTTTGCCACTAGGGTTCGAGTAACCTATACAGACACGGTTCATTCGACCGTTTGGTCCTTTACAAAACTTTCCTATCGAGACCCTGTCCACATGAAGTATTTTCCTTGAAAACATAACATCCGAGGGTGATGCCCCCCCAGTATTCGAGGTTGATTGTAAAGAAGCCTTGGATACTCTAAGTTAGCACAAACAATGGCTGCCTCGTTAAAAACCTTGCCGGAAAAACCCATTTGGGATAAAAACCGGTCGAAGGGAAAAAGAGTGTACTGCGTGCTCTAAGATCTAATTTTTCATGCTTGGAGAGAAACTTTGGTGCCTTCGCTCGAACACCTGAAATAAGTTAGTATAACATGTAAATGAAAAAGGAGAAGGTCATACCTCAACAATAATACCGTTTGAGGAGTGATATATTCCAATTATTTGGTAGTTGTTCGCCATTTATCGTGCCAAGCTTGTAGGATCCCTTTCCGACGATGTCGAGGATGTGATACGGTCCCTCCCAATTAGGGCCGAGTTTTCCTTCGTTTGGATCTCGAGTATTGAGGGTGACTTTTCTCAGAACTAAGTTCCCGATTCTAAAATAGGGAAGGTTGGTTCTTCGATTATAGTACCTTTCGATGCACTGCTTTTGTGCGGCCGTTCGGACGACGGTAGCTTCCCATTTTTCATATAGTAGTTCAAGGCTCATATTAATAGCCTTGTGATTTGACTCTTCTGCTGCGTATCAAAACCTGACGCTAGGTTCCCCGACTTTGATCGGGACCAGGGCTTGGGAGCCATATACTAAGGAGAACGGCGTTGCCCCCGTACTGGATTTTGACGTTGTTCGATACTCCCAAAGGACTTTGGGTAAAATTTCTCTCCATTTTCCCTTGGAGTTGTTCAATCTTTTCTTTAGACTCTGAATGGTAGTCTTGTTTGTCGATTCAGCCAGCCCGTTCCCACTAGGATGATACGGTGTCGATAAGATCCTTTTTATTTTATGATCTTTGAGAAACTTTGTTATTTTGCTGCCAATGAATTGTTTTCCATTGTCGCATACGATTTCAGCAGGTATCCCGAATCGACATATGATGTGATCCCAGATAAAGTCTATAACTTCTCTTTCTCTGACTTTCTCGAAGGCCTGTGCTTCAACCCACTTAGAAAAATAGTCAGTCATAAATAAAATGGATTTAGCTTTACCTTGGGCCGATGGCAGAGGACCGACGATGTCCATTCCACATTTCATGAACAACCATGGGGATAGGATCGAATGAAGTTGTTCTCTAAGCCGGTGGATCATTGGTGCGTATCTTTGGCACTTATCGCATTTTCAAACGAACTCTTTAGTATCTTTCTCAATATTGGCCCAATAGTATCCCGCTCTGATGATTTTGTGAACTAGTGATTCAACACCAGAATGGTTCTCGAAAGTACCCTCGTGAATTTCTCGTAAGATGTAATCAGTGTCTCTTTGTCCCAAGCATACTGCCAACAGTCCGTCGAACATTCGTCTGTGCAATGTTCCATCTTCGGCCAATGTGAATCGAGTAGTTTTGTTCATAGAGTCCTTGATTCCTTAGGGTCCGATGGGAGCTTTCCATTTTTTAGGTACTCGATATATTTGTTTGTCCAATCCTAAGTCAGGCTTGTGGAGTTTATTTCGGCATGGCCTTCCTTGATTACTGACCTCAAAAGTTGTACGACGGCCCCCGAGCTAATTTCATCATCTTCGACCAATGACCCTAAATTTGCAAGGGCACCGACCTCGCTGTTTTGCTCTCGAGGTACATGTTGTAAGGTCCATTATTTAAAATGATGTAATGTTACCTACAATTTATCCAAGTACTTTTGCATTCAATCCTCTCGAACCTCGAAGGTTCGATTAACTTGGTTAACCACCAGTAGGGAGTCGCATTTGGCCTCGATTACCTCTGCTCCCAAGCTCTTAGCCAGTTCGAGACCTGCAATCATGGCCTCGTAATCAGCCTTATTGTTAGTCAATTTAGAAGTTTTGATTGATTGCCTAATTTTATTTCCCCTGTGTGGCTTCAAAATGATGCCTAGCCCGAACCCTTTCACATTCGAAGTGCTGAGTGTAAAAAGGGTCCACATCCCCAATGATGTACCCAATTTTAACAAAAGTTCCTTTTCGACCTTGGGTTCGAGGGATGGCGTGAAGTCATCCACGGAGTCTGCTAAAATTTGAGACTTGACGGCCGTTCGGGGTTGATATTCGATATCGTACCCAGTGAGTTCGATGGATCATTTGGCCAATTAGCCTGATAGTTCGAGCTTATGCTAAACATTACGAAGGGGATAAGTGGTTACCACGCATACTGGGTGACACTGAAAATACGATTTTAGTTTCCTAGAGTCGCTTATTAGAGCAAGCGCCAATTTTTCTAAGCATGGGTACCGTGTTTCGGCCTCGCCTAGAGTTCGTAATAAATGGGAAATTACGTACCTTGCTCTTCTTGGACTGGGATACCACTTACCGGAACTTCCGATACTACTAAGTATAAGTAGAGTTGTTCATCCACTTTTGGAGTACGAAGCAATGGTGGAATCGAGAGGTACCGTTTTAATTCTTCTAATGCCTGCTGGCGTTCCGGGGTCCAGGCAAAATTTTTCTTCTTTTTGAGTAGTGAGAAGAATCTATGGCTTTGATGTGACGATCTCGAGATGAACCGGCCCAAGGTGGCTATCCGTCCTGTTAATCTTTGCACGATCTTGACACTGTCCACAACTGTGATATCTTCAACTGCCTTGAGTTTATCGAGGTTGATTTCGATCCCCCGATTCGACACCATAAAGCCGAGGAACTTGCCTGGACCTCGAAAGAACATTTCTCGGGTTTGAGCTTCATGTTGTATTTTCTTAATATGTTGAAGCTTTCCTGCAGATGTGGCAAATGGTCCTCTACACGCAGGGACTTAACTAGCATATCATCAATATATACCTCCATTGATTTACATATTTGTTCTAAGAACATTTTTTTTACTAAGCGTTGATAGGTAGCACCAACATTTTTAGTCCAAATGGAATTACATTATAACAATAAGTTCCATTATTTGTGATGAATGGAGTTTTTTCGTGATCCTCCGGGTTCATTTGAATTTGATTGTACCCAGAGTAGGCGTCGAGAAAACTAAGGATCTCGTGGCCGGACGTGACATTGATCATGTGATCAATGTTCGGTAGAGGAAAAGAGTCTCTGGGACATGCTTTATTTAAATATTTATAATCTTCGTACACCCTAAGTTTGTTCCCCTTTTTAGGAACTACAACTACGTTTGCTAACCATTGGGGATATTTTACTTCCTTAATGGATCCTATTTTGAGAAGTTTACTTACCTCATCCTTGATAAATGAATGTTTTACCTCGAACTGGAGCCTTCTATTTTGTTTCACTAGCCTAAACTTCAGGTCCAGGCTCAATCGATATGTTGTTATCTCTAGTGGGATCCCTGTCATATCTAAATGTGAACAAGCAAAACAATCCCATGTTATCAATAAGAAATTTAATGAGTTTCTTCCTGAGTTCGAGGGTTAACCTTGTACCCAGGTATACCTTACGTTCGGGTAGATACTCGATCAATATGACCTGTTCCAGATCTTCGACTGTTGATTTGGTAGCGTCGAAATCTTCGGGGATAATAAAGGATCGAGGGATCCAATAATCGTCGTCTTCTTATTCCATTCTCTTCTTTTCCGATTGAGTCGAGGCTGGTGGTTGTGGTTGCTATTTGGCCTCCTGTTTTCCTTTGACATCCGATCCCTTTGTTGTCGAAAGTGCCGATATTGGTATTACCTCATCGACCGCGAACATTTCTTTTGCAGCATGTTGCTCTCCATATACCATTTTCACCCCATCTGGCATTGGGAATTTCAACATTTGGTGAAGAGTCGAAGGGACTGCCCTTATGTTGTGAATCCAGGGCCTCCCGAGCAGGGTGTTGTACCTCATGTCGCCCTCGATTACATGGAATTTGGTTTCTTGTATTGTTCCAGCTACGTTCACCAGTAAAATAATTTCACCTTTATTTGTTTCGTTGGCCATGTTGAAACCATTCAGGACTCGAGCTGCAGGTACAATCTGATCTTACAGGCCAAGCTTCTCCACGACCTTCGATTGGATGATATTTGCCGAGCTACAAGGATCGATTACAACACGCATAACTTGAATTTTATTCATAAGGATAGAGATTACCAGCGCGTCATTGTGGGGTTGAGAAATTCCTTCTGCTTCCTCATTGTTGAATGATACGGTGCCTTTTGGCACGTAATCTCTGGTCCGTTTTCCCCTAGTAATTGATACTTTAGTGCATTTGAACACGGGCCCTTGTGGAAAATCGACCCCGCCGACGATCATATGGATCACATGCTGTGGCTCTTCCTGTTCGTTTTCGTTGCTGGCATCCCCTTCTCTGAAGTGGTTTTTGGCTCGATCACTTAAGAACTCTCGAATGTGTGCCGTGGTACTTGCACATTAGATTGGGTTTTCTTTAGGAAGGATCAGTTTGTATGTGTCTGGGCCATCTAGTATCTTTGACTCTTCTAATTGCCGACACAATACCTGATGTGTCGATATTGAAGTTATAATCCGATAATCGTGGTGCCTTTATGGAATCGGCGTATTTATCAAAACCACTTTTGCTCATAAGTCCCCGAGAACTCTATCCTCGATGGTTCCTTCGATCGTTTCGGGTAGAATTGCATCCGGACCTCTGTTGTTGAGATCCGCGTTGTATGGATGATATCGGTCTCTGTTCGACCGAGGTTCCCTATCGATATATCTCTGGTTTCTGCCTGTGGACCTGTTCGGATATATGGAACCAGAAGGAGTTCCCAATTGGTCATCCTCGACTCTGATCTTTGACTGGTATCGATTATGTACATCGGCCCAGGTTACCGCCAAATATTCAATCAAGTTTTGCTTCAGTTGATGTAACGCTATTGGACTTCATTCATTCAACCCCTAAGTGAAGGATTGAACATCCCAATCATCTGTGACAGGTGGTAACTCCATGCGTTCCATTTGGAACCGAGACACGAACTCCCTAAGCATTTCGTTGTCCTGCTGTTTTACCTTGAAAAGTTCCGATTTCTTTATCATAATATTTATGGCCCAGGCATGTGCCTTTACGAAATAATCCGCAAGCATGGCGAATGAGTCAATGGAATTTGGTGGTAGATTATGGTACCAAATCATTGCCCCTTTTGATAGAGTCTCTCCGAACTTCTTGAATAGAACATACTCGATCTCATCATCTTCCAAATCGTTACCCTTGATGGGGCATGTATAGGAGGTGACATGCTCGTTGGGATCGATGGTCCCATTGTACTTAGGAATTTCTGGTATACGAAATTTCTTGGGAATGGGTTTTGGAGCCGCACTTGGAGAAAACGACTTTTGTACAAATTTCTTTGAATCCATCCCTTTCAAAATTGGTGGTGCCCCCGGTATCTGGTCAACCTGGGACTTGTACGTTTCTACTTTCTTATCATTTGCCTCAATTTTCTTCTCTCCCGATTCAATTCGTTTGGTGAGTTCCTCGAGCATCTTCATTATTACGGGGTCAGTCCCCGATTCACTGGCATTCGACCTTTCTGGTACTGGCTCAGTCCGGCAGGCAACTTCCGTTTGACCTCACTCGGCGTTCAATACTGATTTTGTAGCTGTGCAATATCGGCTTGTTGATACTGTAGCATCTTAAATATCACTTGGAGACTGACTCCTCCATCTCCTCCGCCCTGTGTACCTCGACCACTAGATCGACCTTCTCTGTGTACACTCCCTTCCGGATCTGCACCCATATTCGCATTTAGAGCGATGTGCGAACTGACGTCGACTTGATCTACAACCGATTCTCTCTTGGGATTGGCTTGTGACACCTCGACCCTAGAGCAACTACATTGTCGTTTTCCCGGTGAAATCTGAGGCCATTATCACCGTGTATGGGTGCTGTTTGTGAGTTTGACATATTTTATCCTGAAAACAAAAATACATGACAAGAACAAGCGTAAAGTAGGGTGTGTTATCAGAATCAGTATTGAATAATCACTATTATCCTTAGCCCCACGGTGGGCGCCAAACAGTTTACCCTAAATTTTGGATAACAATTAAACTTATATTATGGTGTTAAGGATATGTGATTTCACTCAATACCAATTGATAAATATGAAAGTAAATGACGGAATTAAACTATAAATAAATCAAACCAGTGTTCAAATAGAGCTTCATCTTCGAGTCAAGATATCCTCGAACTGATAAGTGCAAAAATAATAAACTGATGAACAAGAACACGAGTAATGAAGAAAGAGTTGTATTGCTTTTTCTTCAGTGAGTCATGATGCCTACGAATGATTAGAACTCCTCTTTATATAGTAGAGGAATTCTATTTATGGTATAACTCTAATTACAGTAGGAAATCGTATAATCAGCTAATTAACTGCTTCTGATTTGATCCATTCCGAGATTCACGCCACGATCCTCAATCAACCACGGATATCTCGCTTTTCCATTACTAAATTATCCCCGATGTTACTCAGAATCTATCTCCCTTAGCTTCGATTGGTACCGACCTCGATCTAGAAAGAGACTTCGATCTCGAACTCAATGCCTCAAATTTTCGATGCAACGTCTCAGTCTCGATCGAATAGTGAAACTGGGTGACCGCGATTTCTATCGTGAGTCAAACATCAAAATAATATGTTTTCCAAATGTAGACGTTATTTTTTTTTATATTTTGTGTCTTTTGAATAGCAAACTTTGTTAGTAACTCAATAATCATTCCAAGATAAATTATCATATTTTTTTTTTGGTGAAGAGTGTGTTGGGAGTGTAAAACCTGCGTCATTGCAACCTCTGCCCTTGTAAATTAAAATCTTGCTTGAGTATTACATGCTTACAACTTCTTGTAATAAAATTAAACTAGACAAACATACAGTACTTTAGTATATATATATATTTTTTGAACAGAAAGGATAGATATTATATATACTTAACCAAAAACATATTACAGGGCCCTAGTAGAGATTGTTTCTAGGGAATTAACATTGACCATAATGGCTAAACTATTACAAACTTTGATAGGAAGTTCTTTAACAAAATAACAAAAAATATGCTTGTCCTTTTCCAGTCCGTGATCTAACAAAAAAGGTGGACGAGCATGTTGATAGAGTTGGGTAGGTATTGTACTTCTTGCAGCCTCCTTGGCTAGAAGGTGAGCTGCTCCATTGGACTCCCTGAAGTTATGCCTCAGGATCGGGTGCTTCAGCTGCATCATCAACCATCTGCATTCAAGAATCAAGTTAGACAAGTGGTTTCCCGTGTTTGAGATAAGGTTTATGACGTCCGTGGATTCAGTTTCAATCTCAAGCTTGTCTAGTTTCCATTCAATGGAAATTTTTAGCCCCTCCAGTAGGGCTAGAACCTCTGCATGTGCGGAATAAATTGCATGGGTTGTCTTGTGATAACCCACAATCCAGTCTCCATTGGAATCTCTAATGACCCCTCCTATACCTGCTAATTTATCAATACTTGAGAAAGCTCCATCACAGTTAAGTTTGAACCAATTATTGGGTGGTTTACACCATTTTATATTGACATTGACTTTCCTGGTGATGGTTGTGTGTTTTTCAGTGATAAATATATATTCCCATTCTTGATGCATCAAATTTGGGACGTTTATATAGTTTTGTAAGTTGTTTAAATTTATGTTGTTTCTATTTGTCCAAATGTTCCAGATAGCGTATGGGAAGAGGGTGTCCCATTTAGTATTGTTTCTATTTTGGAATGTGACAATATCTTTTAAATCCTCTAACCAGTTATCCAGATTAACAAGATTATTATGATTTATACCTAGGTCATGCCAAAGTTTGCGAGCAATGGGACATAATAAGAAGATGTGGGTAATATCCTCAGTGCCCTTTCTACAACTCGTGCATGTAACGCTTATGTTCATACCTAGGTGTGCTAAGTACGATCTACAAGGCAGTCGATTGTGCATGCATTTCCACAATAGGAACTTTAATTTATTAGGGAATTTGAGATGCCAAATCCAGTCGAAGTTTTTGGTAGAGAAATGATCCTTGTCAAGTAAGGTGTAGCAAGACTTAGTAGTAAATATGCCATTGGAGCTATGAGTCCAACTGAATCTGTCCCAATTCGTGTCATTAGATGGAGTGGGGGTTTCATTAATGATATGAGTGATCTCCCTGGGAAGGCTAAATGAAATATTTCTAAGGTACCATTTCCCATTTTTAAAAATGTCCGAAATTCTTAGGTTCTCATTTGTACGTGTCAAGGGCCCTTAAATGATTGTTCGTAGGGGATTTGAATTGTAAATCCATCTGGAATGCCAAATTTTTATGTTAGAATTTTGTGAAGGATGCAAAAGAAGGCCTTTATTGCAAAGTTCCCAGCCCTTGTTAATAGCTTGCCAAATAAAAGAAGTACTCCTAGTGTACCTAGAGTGTGCATATTTTTCCCTAATGAGTTGGAACCAAGGGTTACTGGGGTTTTGAAGGAAGCGCCAAACAAGGTTTGCTAGAGAAACCATATTAATGGAATTAGATTTTTTGAGACCTAAACCACCATTTTTTTTGTCCCTAGTTATTGTATTCCAACTTATAAGGTGCAATTTCCTAGAGGTAGGTGTTGAACCCCAAAGGAAGTCTCTTTGGATTTTGTCGATAGTTTTGGTTATTTTTGGGGGGATAATTGTGAATTGCATGGCATAAGAAGGGATGCCATTGAGAGTACTAGAAGCCAATGTAGTTCTGCCAGCCATGTTGGTGAATGGGCACTTCCAATGAGATAATTTAGAATGTATGTTGTCGATTAGATATTGGAAATCCTTTGATTTAGGCTTATGATTTAGAATAGGGAAGCCTAGGTAATTTCCAAACACATGAGTTGTTTTTATGCCAAAGGTGGTTGTGAGGAGAGTTAGAAGGCCCTTTGGGAAATATTTAGGGATTATTATCTTTGACTTAGCTTTGTTGATTACCAAGACAGATTCTTCAGAGAAAAGGTCAAGGCAGTTCTTCATGGACTTGATTGTTTTTTTATTGGCCTTGCCCATAAGGGTAATATCATCCGCAAAAAGGACATGGGAGAAGGAGGGACCCTTGGGACTGATATTAATGGGGTCCCAATTGAGAATGTCAACTTGATGATTTATGAGTTGCGAGAGGAGTTCCACACAGAGGATGGAAATGTAAGGGGACATTGGGTCACCCTGACGAATTCCTCTAGTAGGGAGGAAGGAATTAGTTCTTGCTCCATTTACAAGGATGGACATTGAACTGGTAGTAATGCAATGCTTGATTATGTTTGTTAATTTTGGGGGTAATTAGAAGAATTTGAGGGTTTATATATATGAAAGACCATTCCAATCTATCAAACGCTTTTTCCAGGTCAAGCTTGATGATTAAGTCAAATTTTTTTTCTTAGACTTAATAATATTGTTCATAATTTCTTGTATAATTATGGCATTATCACTAGCTCTACGATTTTTAATGAAACTTGTTTGCATTATCACTAGCACTACGATTTTTAATGGAACTTGTTTGCATGGTTAATCTATTCACAATAATTTTTGTAACAACTTTGTAAGAAGTGTTAAAGGCCCTAAAGTTCCTTAGATTATTTGCGTTAGGGAATTTTGGAATGAGACAGAGGAGAGTTTCATTTGTTCCTTCAGGTAGCTTTTGAGAGGTGAAGGCATTGTGGAAAAACTTAATAACTGATTCACCCACAATATGCCAATATTTATGATAGAAATAAGGATGGATGCCATCGGGGCCAGGGGCTTTGTAGGGCTTAAAGGACAAGATAGCCTTTGAAATTTCTACATCAATGAGAGGGTTATCTAGACAATTTAGTCTAATGTTGTTCCCCCTCCAGAAGGTACTATCAAGGAGTTTATTAGGGGAGTGATCATTATAGGTGGTAAAAGCATTCATAAAAAAAAGTAGTATGATCTAGAATGTCGTTTGGCTTATAAACCCTACTACCATCATCTCTAATGAAATGAGTTATAGTGTTTGACGTTTTCTGTTAGTAGCTATAATATGGAAATATTTCGTGTTAGCGTCCCCATCATTCATCAAAGAGATTGTAGACCTGAACTTCCAAAAATCATGTTCCATACGGAGGATGTTGTTGTATTTTGATTGAAGGTTAGATTCAAGGTTTTGGAGGAAGCAACTATGTGGATAGTGTGGGGAGCATTGAATTCCATTAAGCCTAGCAAGAATTCTTTTTTTTTTTTTTAAATTGTCACCAAATGTATTGGTCTTCCACTCAATGGCCAGATCCCTAAAATTACTATGAGCATGGGTTAAATCATTGTTTGACCAAGATTTCTTTACTACATTGATGAAATTCGGGTGTCTATACCAAATTGTTTCCAACCTGAAGGGTCTTACATTTTTACTAACAATTTTTGGCCTTAGATTTATTGGGAGGGGGTTATGGTCCGAATGAGTCTTAGGGAGGTGAGTAACTACAGCTTTGGGGAATTGGGTAATCCATTTATCATTAGCAAAAACCCTATCCAAACGGTCCATGATAAGTCCTTTGTTTAATTTTCTCTTATTCGACCATGTATACTTACAACCTTTGTAACCAAGGTCAATTAGGTTACAATGGTTTATAGTATCCCAAAATAATTTTCTACATTTTCTATTGATTTGATTACCTCCAAATTTTTCACTCGAGTTTAGGACTTCATTAAGTCTCCCCCCAGAAGCCAAGGACCCATGTGGTGTTTACTAATATTCTCAATATTATTCCACATGCTACAACGAGATGAAAAACTTGTACTAGCATAAATATAGGAAAATAACCAAGTAGAGTGATTTGGGAATACCTCAACTGAAGCGTGGATTTCATTATTGTTCCTAACAAAATCATGAACCCTAACCATGCTAGTATCCCACAGGAGCACTATACCACCGGATTGACCATCACTAGGGATCTCTATCATCTGGGAGAAATTGAAGTCATTGAGTAAGGATAAATGGCTTTCCATCATAGTCTCAAGCAATGTGACCATGCAAGGGTGATGAGTGTCCAACATTTCTCTAAAGTTCAATCGGAAGTTGTCATTATTCCCACCCCGTATGTTCCATATTAGCACATTGGTTGGCCTAAACATCGATGCAAGATTGTTTTGTTGCCCATTTTCCCTCTGGACTCGGGGTATTGGGTTCCTCCTTATTATTGGGACAAGGATCATTGCATGGTTGCCTACATGGGGTCCTGTGGGGGTCTCACATCCATTGTGAACTTTGACATCGTTGATGGACAACTCAGTACGTAGCGTTTATCCGTTTGACCCCTGAATAGGTAAACCTTTACCTCGNTGGGGTCCTGTAGGGATCTCACATCCATTGTGAACTTTGACATCATTTATGGACAACTCAGTACGTAGCGTTTCTCCCTTTGATCCCTGAATAGGTAAACCTTTACCTCATTTAACCTTGAAAATTCTAGGACTGGACCTGATCCCAGTAGATTTATCTCTCCTTCCTCCTCCATTTGGTTGTCCTCTGGCTCTTGTGCGTTGGGAGGTGATGAAGCTTGGGGATGATGGGTGGATTCTGTGGTGGGGTAGCTTGGTTTAAGGGATGAGGAGGGGTTGATGGAGTTGATGCATGCATGGATTGATTTGTTGTTGACTCTACTAGAAATGTCCAAGGAATGAATATAGGGTTAGTGTTGGCTATCTCCCCCGGTGGAAAGAATGGTAGATTCACAGGTATTTGTTGGGACTAGATTGGGTTGTAGTGACTTGGGAGATTCCACTGGTTCCTCATTTCTTGGGCATGGTTCAGTGTCATTGAGGGGGAAAGTGGGTGGAGTATGTTGTTTGATCACGCTCAACTATGTCCTATAAAAAGACTAAATTGGCGCTGCAAATATAATCTGGGGTATTAAGCCCAAAGTCGATCCCACAGAGAATTGAACGTCTCAATTGAGTCTAATAAATACTAAAATGTTACTTAATCACTTTTCTTAAGACTTTTGAATATCAATTTGTGTTGTTTA